>JAODAL010029190.1:0-52028 GCA_025379985.1 Phyllomedusa bahiana | reverse complement strand
AAAAACGAGGTCATGTGATTTTTCCAGCCAATCGAAACCCAAAATCCCAGTCATAAAAGTCGCACACACAGTCACCTGTCTATTCGTAAGTGATTTGCGGCCGCCAAAATGACAGGAAGCGCCAAAAAATGGCGCAATTTTAATAGTTTTATGCACAGATTTTAACCTAAATTATCACGTGATTTAAAAAATCGATCAACGTAAATACCGTGCCGATTTAACTTGTCGATAATAATCCCCTCAACACTACTCATCCCCGGGTCTGGTATGCAGAGGCAGACCCTCACAACATGAATCCCATGCCACTCTCAACATCTATATTTTGCCGCCTACTGCAAGAAGCAGGGGAATTGGCCCCATTTCTTCGCTCCCCAAAGTAGCTGCTGACTGCCCTCCTCAAATTTTTCATCCTCGCTATATAGTGGCGCTGAGCCCAGACCACATAGTAGATCTCTGGCTGAGGGAACTGGATGGGACAGAGACGGGTTGAGGAAGGTGAGGGGCCGCTGACCCGTTCCCGGGCCATGCCAACAAAGGGGTTGTGTCTGACGTTCCCACCGACTCTTGGCGGGGTTGTCAGATGTCATCTGGGAGGAAGTGGAATGACCTAGTCAACCAATCAAAAACCCCTTGGGTTTGCTAGTCAGCAAAAGGCCGCTAGATGACAGCGGCAGTTGTGGCCTCACCGAGTGACCCCTGCTGCCACGTCCCCTTGTTTGTGCTGCGACCGGGGCCCGGGAATGTTTGTGCCTCTGCCACCCCGCAGGTGAAGAGCCTGCCACCTCCTGTCTGACATACTGTTTGTTCTAAAATGTACAGACACTGTTTGATGAAGATGTCTATATATGATAAATACACACCCTGTATTTGACTCCAAATGAACACACTAAGAAGCTTGGGTAACCCTTAGATATAAATTGCGCTCTACAAATGGCCAGGAAAATTTACTTGTATGTGCTGTTTAAAAACTCTGTGTATTTTACTGAATATAAAAGCACAAAACAGGCTTAATTAACCTTCGGATATGAATTATGCTACAGAATTTCTTCTGTGGCGGTGAAAAACAAAGTTTCTTTTACTGAGTACAACTGCAGAAAAAATAATTAGTTAACCCTTGGATGTAAATGCACGAAAGAATTGAGCAACCAAAAACTACAAGCTTTGTAGCGTGTTACAATGGCGTGTTTTTTAAAGCTACACAACAAGAGGAAAACTTGATTAACCTTCGCTTGTGATTATGCTACAGAAAATGTATTTTTGGTGGTGAAAAAGACGGTTTATTTTTGTCACCACAACAGCAGAACAACACTTAATTAACCCCTGGTGTAAATTGCGCAAAAGAATTGACAACCAAAAACTACGAGCTTTGTAGCGTGTTTACAATGGTGGGTTTTTTTCGCTATACAACAAGAGGAAAACTTGTAATTAACCTTCTCTTGTGAATAATGCTACAGGGAAAAAAGTATTTTTTGGCGGTGAAATAAACGTTTTCTTTAAATCACCACAACAGCAGAACAACGCTAAATTTAAACCCCCAGATGTAAATTGCGCAAAAGAAGTGAGCACCAAAAATGAAGTGGTATTTGTATTTTTAAAAATGCTGTTTCTTTAAATGATTTCAACAGGAACAGGCTTAGATCACCCTTGGATATTCAATGTGCTGTGAGCAGGGTAGCATTATTATTATTATTTATTTTTATTATTAATTATCATTATTTGGAGCGCCCTTGATTCCAGGGCGCTGTACATTAGAGGCGGGTACAAAAATAACATTGGTCAAACAAATACAAAGTGACAAAAAGTCACTAACAACTGGTACAGAGGGAAAGAGGGCCCTGCCCGGGAGGACTTACAATCAACAGGGGGGGGGTTAAGAGACAGAAGGGGGGGCAGACATGTTTGTGGGGCGGGGGTGCAACCCGGTTTAATGTTGGTTATAGGAAATCCTGAAGAGGTAGCTTTTCGGGTTACTTTAAGCCGGTGAGAGGGGGGGAGGTTGATGTGTTGGGCAGTGATTCCAGGTGGGGGGGAAGCACAGAGAAGTCTTGGAGACGGTTATGTGAGGAGGTGAAAAGGGGGGAAGCAGGGAGAAGGTCCTGTGGGGAGCGGGGTTCGTGGGGGAGGATTTAGGTTTAAGGCAGAGATGTATGAAGGGGAGAGGTTAGGGAAAAGCCTTGTAGGCGAAGTTGCTACTTGAACTGGTTTCGGGGGCCATTGGGTAGCCAGTAAAGGGATCGGCAGGGGGGGAAAGGCAGGGGAGTAGCGAGGGGAGGAAAATCAGAGGGCAGCAGAGTTAAGGATAGTTTGGAGGGGAGCAAAGGGTGCTGTGGGAGGCCGCAGAGGGGATGTTGAGTGTCGGGGGGGATCGGGGGCATGGACAAGCATTTTGTGCTTTCGGGTTTAAAAAATGACGGTTCGGGAAATATTTTTTAGGTGGAGGTACAAGAGGGGTGGGGTTTGGGATTGTGGTTTGAAGGAAGATTGGAGCAAAGTATTCAAGGCGGGGGCCCTGGGGTGTGGTAAGGGGTGTGCCATTAACGTGATAAGAGAGGGTGGAGAGTGGATGGGAGGTGGGAAATAATGAATTCAGTTTTTTCCACTTTATTTTTAGGAGACGGGGAGAAAAAGGGAGGAAATGAGTACAGGAGTCGGGACCCGGGGAGAGAAGAGGCGAATCGGGCCGGGGGAGTAGATTGGGTGATTGATACGGGTGGTTTTTGAAAGCGGGTGAAGCTTGAGTGCCCCAACCAAGATTAGATAGAGAAGAGTAGGGGGCCCCAGGATGCCCCTTGGGGGGACACCGACAGAGAGGGGGGAGAGGAGGGGGGACCCGAGAATGAGAGAGCTAAAAGGCCATCAGTGAGGAGAGGAGCCCAGGAAAAGCCAAGTCCGTGTTTCCCAGGGGGAGAGGAGGTATAGGGGGGGAATGGTCGACAGTGTAAAGGCAGGGGGAAAGGTCTGGGGGGCAAAAGCCAGAGTAGGGCGGAGGCTTTGCATTGCTAGGTGTTAGTGATTTGGTTAGGGCGGTTTCAGTAGAGGGTGGGGACGGAAGCCCGTTTGGGGTAAGGAGGATTTGGTGGAGAGAGGGGAAGAAAGTTGAAGAGGGGACTTTTGCTCAAGGATTTTTAGGGCAATGGAAAGCAGTGGATGGGCGATGGGTTGGACAGTGAGGAGGGGTCATGAGTGGTTTTTTTAGGATGGGGGGTAGGTCGCATGTTTAAATGGGGAAAGGGAAAAGATCCCAGGGGTTTAATAAAGATTGAAGAGATGAGTGAGGGGGGAATGGTAACAGCACTAAGGTCGGATGAGGTGAGATGGGAGGGGGTAAAGAACAGGTGGTGAGGTTCGTTTTGACAGTAGAGAGGGGGCTTGTTGGAGTGCCCGGTAAAGCAGTTAGGGGAAATTTCATGGGCAGGACAGAGGGGGGGGGGGGACACCGCAGGAATGGGGGTGGGTGGGGGGACGGGGGGAAGCTTTGTTGATGAGTTTTTTTTTTTATTAGGAGTGGTTGAAAAAATAAATCTGCTGAAGAGAGGGGGGAGGGGGTGTGGGGGAGCAGGAGGGTTGAAGGTTTAAAAAAGTTGTCGGGGGTTGTGGACAGGGGAAATGAGAGTGGAAATAGTCGTTTGGTGAGGGGTGCGGATTAAATGTTTGATGATTTTTATTATGGACTTTTGGTGGTGGGGTTTTTTTCCGGGGGTTGGGAACTCGGAAGTCCCCTCAGTGTTTGGGGATTGTGCCCCAGGGTTGTCTGATTTTGGGGTTCTGTTTGTGTAGAGGGGCGACAGCACGGAAGGAAGGGGTTGGGGGGTGGTGGGCGTTTGGAAACGGGGTAGGTGGGGGGGGGGTCAGAGAGGTGCAAAAGGGGTTTACGTTTGTAGGTTCCTGCGGGGTGTGCTAGATTTGGGGCAGGGGGGAGGTGGGTGGTGATGGAGGTGAAGGTGAGCAATTGTGGTCAGAGATAGGGGCGGAGAGTTTGAGAGGTTAGTTAGGGGGAGAGGCGGGTGAAGTGAGGCCGTGTGTTTCCCCTTTTTTGTGAGGGCTCCAGAGGCCCTGGGAGATGCCCAAAGGAAAAGGAGCGTGACAGGAGTTTGTTTGTAGGGGATGGGGATATCGATTGGAAAGTTAAAATCCCCATGATAATGGTGGGGATGTCGGTGGGAAGGAAATGGGGGAGCCCGGAAACAAGTGGTCAAGGAAGGTTGGCAGGGCCCGGGGGGCAATAAAAAACAGCCACTTGGAGGTTTGGGGGGGGATAGAGCGGACAAATGCACCCGAAAGGGGGGGAGGGGAGGGAAGGTCTGGTGGAATAGAGAGAAAGGAACAGGTTCTGCGAAGAAGGCATCCGCCATGTTTACTCCCGGGGTGGGTGTGGGTAACTGGAGCCCACCATGGAGAGTGCACAGGGGAAGTTGTGTCAGAGGGTGTCGCCAAGTTTCTGTTAAAACCAAAGGAAAGGTGAGATTTCGTGAAAGGGAAGAGGTCGTGGATAAGGGAAGCTTGTTGCACACTGAAGTCATTTCCCGAGGGCACCAGAATGGGGATTGGGGCTGCAGGGGGGAGGGGGGATGGTTTTTTGAGTTTGTTTGGTTTATAAAATGGTGCTGTTGGTCTGTAAGAGATGCCGAACCACAGTGGGGGTGCCTGGGGGCCGGGGTTTGGGGGATATTTTCCCCGGCACGAGGAGAAAGATAAAATGAGGAGATGTGGTGGGAAGAGAATAAGGGGGTTGTTGGGGGGTTTTTGGGAAGGTCGTAATGTTGTGCCGAGGTGAAGGTAGAGGTCAGGGGGGAGGGTAAGCAGGGGGAGAATGGAATCCCCTTTCCCCGTGCGGGGGGTTCTGGGGAGACAAGGAGTTTGAGATGAGGCAGGCAGGATGTAGTGGGGGGAGAGGGCATATTGGGTGCTGTTTTAGTGAGGGCTGGGGGGGTCTTGGTTTCCCTTTTGGGTTTACTTCTGGTTTCAATGCTGGTATTAATGCTGCAATAGTAACTTAAAAGGGGATTGCCTTAAAGGATGTTGCACGATGACTAAAAATATGACTGACTAAGTGCATACTTAAATAGGAAAACTTTCTAACTCTTAAGGTGTGAAATTGAGAATGTGGGGGGAGGTATTGGTGGCAAAAGGAAAAAATTGAAAAAAATGATAGGGGTAGACAATTTGGCCTCCTCACAGCAGGAGATCAGCCAAACTACAAAAATTTTTCAAAAGTGTGTACCATTCAAATAAGACATAGCAGGGACATTTTCACAGGGCACATGGAGAGGAAGTTTAGGTTTGCTCCACGAAAGCATACCATTCAATAAAACAAGCAGGACATTTTCACGGGCCTGGAGAGGAAATTTAGGTTTTTAGCTTCACAAAATGCATACCCGGAATTGACAAAAAGAAAGGTCAGTGAAGCAAGACTTTTCCTTAAGATTCCCTTCATCCATCTCCTTCATACAACATGCTGGTATTTAAAGCTGATATAGTACCTTAAAGGGGTTGCACTTAAAGGGGTTGCATGACTGACTAAAGTATGACTGTATATGCGCTGCATGGACACACACTGGGTTCAGTCCATTTAAACCCCCAAAATCAGAAATAGAAAGTTAAGAGAACATCTCTGAGACAAGCTGAGACACCCCCCAAAATCGTGTATAAAAATGAGTTCTTTGCTAGCATCAAAGCAACCGCGGGGCACCTTCCCTAAAAAGTAAGTGAGGGGGCGGTATGAGCCCCCGTCGCGCCCGGATTTATAGTGCGGTGACGCAAGAATCCCGCCGGTCTCTGATTGCTTATCTCTGCACATGTCAGCAGGTATGCCCTTCTTCCCCCCGGGTTTTTTCCCCATTTTAACCCATTGCTTGCGCCATTTTTTTAAATCAAAAGCACCCTTTGTTCCGCAATACCCCCAAAGTTCGACTTCGTTCCGAACTGAAGTTTTCCTGAAATTCTAAACGAATTCCACTTCATTAGAATCAGTTCGCCCATCTCTACATACAATAAAGGTAAGTACTTTTTTATTATTTTAATGATATGATTGTATTGTGGAGAATATATGGTACCGAATGTAATACCCTCAAAGGGTCTTTTGTATACTTGTTTGTCTTTATTTTCTATTAACCGCTGTCGTGGTATCATGGATACCTTCTTGCTACTGTAATACAGTGTTTTTTCAGAGTAACCACGTTGTCTTAATTTGTCTAAGACCATGTTGTGCTGAATTTCATATTCATCGGCCCTGCTGCAATTTCTTTTTGTACGTATAAGTTCTCCTGTAGGTATGTTTCTTATCATGTGTTGTGGATGGCAAGATGAGGCATTTAGAATAGAGTTCTGAGCAGACATTTTTGTGAATGGTTTTACACTAATCATTTTGTTAGGAATTCCTTCCAAGGTGACATCCAAAAAAATCTATGGTAGATCTTTCAACATGATAAGTAAATTTAAAATTCAAAAGATTGCTATTTATATATTTGCCAAACTCCAGGATGCCATCTTGGGGACCCTCCCATATCAGGAGGAGGTCGTGTATATAGCGACCATACCATCTGATATGGGAGGTAAAGACGTTCTGATCGGTAAACAGAAACATTTCTTCCCACATCCCCATAAAAATGTTGGCCAAAGAGGGGGAGAACTTGGCCCCCATTGAGGCTCCCCTCAATTGTAAGAAAACTTGTCTGTTAAAAGAGAAAAAGTTATGGGTAAGGAGGAAATTCACAGCCATAACTATAAACTCACAGAGACTCAAATTGTAGTAACTGTATTTGTAGAGACATTTTTGTAATGCATGTAGTGCCAAATCATGAGGTATAGATGGGTACAAGGCCATGATGTCACAAGTTAACCAGGTGTAATTATTCTGCCATTGTATCTTCTCCATGATATTAAATACATGTTTAGTATCACATAGAAAACCTGGTCATTTAGAAATTTATGGCTGTAAAAGGTTATCTACCCATTCCCCTAATTTTTCACTGAACGAACCTATGCCTGATACGATAGGTCTTAATGGTGGTGGAAATAAACCTTTGTGTACCTTGGGAAGTGAGTATATAATGGGTGTTTTAGGGTGTTCTACGTACAGTTTGTGTGCCAAATCATCATTGATGGCTCCTAATGTTGAGCGATTTTTATCGACAAAGTTGAAATCGGCAAGGTTTTTATGGTGATCGAAATTTTCAGATCATGCGATTATCAAGGTTAAAATCTGTGCATCAACTATTAAGATCGCGCCATTTTGGCGCTTCCTGTAATTTTGGCGGCCAGCAAATCAGATTACAGAATAGAGCAGGGTGAGATGTGTGTGCGACGTCATGACTGGGATGTGTCTGGTTGCGATTGGCTGGAAAAATCACATGACCTCGTTTCCTGTCCGGCCTTAGTGTCTCTCAGCGTCTCATAGGAATAGGACGTGCGCTCTGCCTGTGGCCAAACAGCTCAGCGAAATTAATCTATTTCTGCACAGAGAAACCTCTACTATTAGCTGTGATCCTTCCAATTTAGTTAGATTAGAGATTTGAAGATTTTATGTAGTTAGCTAGAGAATTTTAAAGTAGCATCGACCGCTGTAAAGTTACGGGGAAGCGGGGGGGGGCCCCCGCGGGCGAACACAGACAGGCTCTATCTATAAAGAACACTGGATAAAGTTCACCAAGACTTAGTGTAGACATTGCACTGCAATAGCTTTATTATTAACAGTTTGCTATTGAAATATTTCCTGGATATTGGGCAGCCTGAACTTATATTGGATACACATCATTTCTAGTAACTGCAGGTCTCTTTGTTAGGTGCAAAACTCCACTTTTATTATCAGTATACATTTCAGATAGGTGTTCATTTTCAATTTTACCCATTCCACCTGTGTTGATATATCCACCTTGCAGTTAAATTACAATCCAGCAATCTTGTAGTCAGCACAGGTTGTTTGTGCCAAAAATACCGTGTATCATACGAAAACATAACAGATACGTGTTTTTTTGACTTTTTGCGCACCCAGCTTTGTTCATTGACGCAGCATCCACGTAAATCTTAAAACAGCAATTCTATAGTCACCACAGGTGAATTGAACGGTGCAAAAAATACCGTGTATTATACAAAAACATAACAGATACTTGTTTTTTGACTTTTGCGCACCCAGCTTTGTTCACTGACGCAGCATCCACGTAAATCTTAAAACAGCAATTCTATAGTCACCACAGGTGAATTGAAAGGTGCAAAAAATACCGTGTATTATACGAAAACATAACAGATATGTGTTTTTTGCACTTTTGCCCAGTCCAGATTTGTTGATAGACACCTTTCAGTTAAATTTGAATCCAGCAATTTTGTTTTGATTAGAGGGATTTGAGAATAGCTGTGATTTGCCGTCTTTTAATAAGAGACTTTCCAAAACTATTCCATACCTTCTCAAATTTTTATATTTCTGAACATGGAGCGAAATGCAGGTGGTAAGCGAGCAAAGAGGGGGGTAGCACATGGAGGTAGAGGTACGAGAGAAGGTGCTCCTTCCAGTGCTGGCGACAACACGCATGCCAGCGGATCGTCAGTTGCAGGACCGTCAGGCCTGTCATCGCTGGGTCAGGGCCCTGTGAATCTAAGTAACGAACATCGTCGCCAATCTGTCCTTCAGTGGTTAATGCAACCTGCATCTAGCAGTCTTACCTCCTCGTCCTCCCAGTCACGGCCACAAATGTCATCATCAGCATCGTCAGCATGGATCATGCGGGTTTTGGGGTCATGCTGTGGTCCAGAACAGGCATAGTCAATGTCCAGTTCAACTAAAATGGTGGTTGAAAGACTCCTTTTTCCAGCATTTTTAATCTGGGGTCATGCAGGTTTGGGGCTCATGCTGTGGCCCAGGACAGGTATAGTCAATGTCCAGTGAAACTAAAATGGTGGTTGAAAGACTCCTTTTTCCGGCACTTTTAAATCTGGGGGTCATGCAGGTTTGGGGCTCATGCTGCGTTCCAGGACAGGGATATTCAATGTCCAGTTCAAGTAAGATGATGGTTCAAATCATACTGCCTTCTGGCACTTTTTAATTTGTGGGTGATGCAGGTTTAAGGGTCATGCTGTGGTACAAGACAGGGATAGTGAATGGTGTGTGTTTTTTTTTTTATAACCTAAGTGTGTTGCCTAAGATGTAGCACGTATCCATTTGACTGTTGTCGATGTAAATTCCAGCTTCTCCAGCCCTGTTTGGGTGTAAGAATGAAGGTGTTGTTGGTCTCCCATAGACTTTAATGGTCATCGCTCATAATCGACTGCTCACTATCGAAAAACCTTATCGATGATGGCCGACTATTGACTATCGCCCGATCTCGATAGCCAACGTAATCGCTCAACACTAATGGCTCTCATACATACTCCCTCATTTAGGAATTCCCTTAAAGCAGTTTGGAAGGGCGCAGTGGGGTCCTGGGCCAGGGCACGATATGTGTTTACATCATTTAACATCTCCAAATTGAGTTTTTCGTATATGCCCGAGTCCAAGACCACCACTGCCCCTCCCTTATCTGCCATTTTGACCACTATTGATTTGTCCTCCTCCAAATGTTTAAGTGCTAATCGTTCCTGATCATCCAAGTTGTTATATTTGTGTGTTTGGGTATTTGTAATTTTTGTTCAATAAGCTCTTGTTATATTAGTTCCTGGAACATATCCAGGATTTTTGGGTGGGATTGTATAGGCTAAAAATGAAGATTTGAAACTGAGAAATCCCTAGGTCTGGATGAAATCTTACTACCCTCAGCTTCTAAAGTTTCAAGTTCTACTATTGCTCTTAATTCTCTAAACATGTGTGGTCTTGAATTTTCTAGTTCTATATTATGTTCTGACAAGTGTGATTGTATGTCATCCTCCCGATGTTCAGATGTCTCTCCTATGTTTACATAAAAAAAATGTTTTTTGACTGTCAATCTTGCAAACCGGCTGACATCAAGTAGTGTATTAAACACATCAAATGATTTAGTTGGAGCAAAATTAAGTCCCCGGGAGAGAATTCTAATGTCAGTTTCAGATAGTATATGTGCCGACAAATTTAAAACCGGGCTCGTCTTCTCCGTCGTCTGTGATTGCCACGTCCTCTTCCTATGTTTCCGTCCCGCCCGTTTGTACTTTCTCATAAAAAAGATTGAGCATTGCCTTGATAGGAGCGAGTATTCATTCTGGTGTTTGAGCTGGTTTGGCCACTGCTTTTAGAGGCATTAGACATATTCAAGTTCTAAGTATACTAAGACAGCAAATCATTTGGAACACTATGAACGGGACAGACATGTTAGTTTCTTGGACATTGAATCCTCTGCTGATCAATAATCCTCGTCCACTGTTGATGGATATCTAGAGAACTTGAATATGTCTAATGCCTCTAATATCTGAAACTGACATTAGAGTTCTCTCCCGGGGACTAAATCATTTGATGTGTTTAATACACTAGTTGATGTCAAATGGTTTGCAAGATTATTGACAGTCAAAAACCATTTTTATAATGTAAACATAGGAGAGACATCTGAACATCGGGAGGATGACATATCAATAGTGGTCAAAATGGTGGATAAGGGAGGGGCAGTGGTTGTCTTGGACTCGTGCTTATACGAAAAACTCAATTTGGAGATGTTAAATGATGTAAACACATATCGTGCCCTGGCCCAGGACCCCACTGCACCCTTCCAAACTGCTTTGAGGGAATTGCTAAATGAGGGAGTATGTATGGGAGCCATCAATGATGATTTGGCACACAAACTGTACGTAGAACACCCTAAAACACCCATTATATACTCACTTCCCAAGGTACACAAAGGTTTATTTCCACCACCATTAAGACCTATTGTGTCGGGTATAGGCTTTTACAGTGAGAAATTAGGGGAATGGGTAGATAGCCTCTTACAGCCATTAATTTTCAAATTACCATGTTTTATATGTGATACTAAACATGTAATTAATATCATGGAGAAGATACAATGGTAGAATAATTACACCTGGTTAACTTGTGACGTCATGGCCTTCTACCCTTCTATACCTCATGATTTGGCACTACATGTATTACAAAAAATTATCTACAAATACAGTAACTACAATTCGAGTCTCTGTGAGTTTATAGTTATGGCAGTGAATTTCCTCCTTACCCATAACTTTTTCTCTTTTAACAGACAATTTTTCTTACAATTGAGGGGAGCCTCAATGGGGGCCAAGTTCTCCCCCTCTTTGGCCAACAGTTTTATGGGGATGTGGGAAGAAATGTTTCTGTTTACCGATCAGAACGTCTTTACCTCCCATATCAGGTGGTATGGTCGCTATATAGATGACCTCCTCCTGATATGGCAGGGTCCCTAAGATGGCTTCCTGGAGTTTGTCAAATATATAAATAACAATCTTTTGAATGTAAAATTTACTCATCATGTTGAAAGATCTACCATAGATTTTTTGGAAGGAAGGAATTCCTAACAAAATGATTAGTGTAAAACCATTCAAAAAAAGTCTGCTCAGAACTCTATTCTAAATGCCTCATCTTGCCATCCACAACATGTGATAAGAAACATACCTACAGGAGAACTTATACGTACAAAAAGAAATTGCAGCAGGGCCGATGAATATGAAATTCAGCACAACATGGTCTTAGACAAATTAAGACAACGTGGTTACTCTGAAAAAACACTGTATTACAGTAGCAAGAAGGTATCCATGATACCACGACAGCAGTTAATAGAAAATAAAGACAAACAAGTATACAAAAGACCCTTTGAGGGTATTAAATTCAGTACCATATATTCTCCACAATACAATCGTATCATTAAAATAATAAAAAAAATACTTACCTATATTGTATGCAGATCATCAATTACAAAAAATCATTCAAAAGGGAGTTAGATTTGTACCCAGAAATGCTCCAAATATTGGGTCTAGTATATCATCCAGTTTATATAATAGTCACTATACTCCCACTAGGACTTGGCTAAAATATAAGGGTTCTTACAAATGTGGACATCGAACGTGTCTCACATGTCAGTACATCAACACAGGAGAAAAATTTATATCCTTTGTTACCAACAAGACCTACAATGTGCAACAATATATAAATTGTAATACAAACCACATAGTTTACCTTATCTCCTGTGAAAAATGTTGAGTACAATATGTAGGATGTACCACTACACCTCTAAAAGTAAGAATTAGACAACACCTATCAGATGCCCAAAAAGATACCTGGCGATACAACATGTCGGCTGTTTCCAAATTTTTTTCTTAAAGGTACATGCTGGTGTTTTTTGACATCCAAAATGGCTTGGGGTAATTGAAAAGAGTTTTCCTGCCGAGCGAGGGGGAAAATCAGAGAGACGGGTTTTTGTTTAAATTGGGGCCAAAATGGATATTTAGACTGGGAACGAGACAACCGCATGGCCTCAACATTAAGTACGATATATTATGCCACTATTAAAATAATCCCATATAATTCCTTTCTTATGTAAAAGAAAAGAATCTCGGGTTCTAAAATAAAAAAAAAACCTCCCATTTTTTTAGAATTTTTATATATATTTAAAAATTTATATATAAATAATATATATATATATATAAATATATTTATTTATTTTTTTTTTTTTTTTTTTTTTTATGCATATATTTGTGATTACGGACAACATAGAGTTACTATGTTAGGACGATTACGTATGTGAGTTCCGGTATCCTATTTAAGATCTGTGTGAACACAATGGAGTAAACCAAGACTGGGTGCATTACCAAAACCCCGGTCGGTCTGTTAATTCAGGCGGGGGTTGGGCCTCGACCTACGGGAAGCCTGTAAAAAGGATTTCTGTGATATGCCTTTTTAAAACAAGTGAATTAAAAGTTATGGAATGTTTAAAAACCCAAAACTGCCTACATCTATCCCGACTACAACTTTTTGGGTGCGGTCACCCTGTTTAATTTTATTGCTGCAAACACCGTGGGAAACTCCCGCTGACCCGTGATCACTTTAACTTGGATATCCAACAAACGGGGGAAGCTGAAAACTGTTTGTTTTTTTTTTTAAATAGCTTTTTGGGCACGGGGTGCGGCCCGGGTTTTTTCAAAAGCCTTCTTTTTACTTAAATTTAATCCCAAAAATTTTTGGGGGTAACTGCTTTGTATTTCTTTGGGTGAAAAAAAAACCCCCTTTTTTTATCCGTAAAAACATTTAAATAGCTGAAATTTTCCCCTTTGGTGGGGCCCCAGCTTTGTTAAAAAGAGCCCCTTGTTTTTTTAAAATTTTGAATAAAAGAAAGTTGTAGAACTGCTGTTGTTTTTCATTGGTGAAAAACCCCCACTTTTTAAAAATCGTAAAACCCCAATTTAAATAGCTTTATTCACTTTATTAGCCCCAGTTTTTTTTAAAAAACCCCCTTTTGGAACTTAAAGGGTTGTCTCATAAGGGAGCTTTAAAGCCTGCCCAACTGCCCCCTTTGGTAAGTTGAACTAAAGGGGCGTGCTTTTTGGCGTTTTGTTGCTCCCCTCCCTCCCCCCCCCCCCCCCCCATAAAGCACACAGGCAGCTATGAAACCCCTATACAGGGGGGGAGGGGGTTTGCTCTCATTTCCCCCTGGTGTGCCTGCCAAGGTCTTTTTCGGGGAGAGGGCAAATCTGGGAGTGTAAAAAGGGAAAAAGAAGCGGGTGGCTAATAAGCAGAGGGGATGAAATGTTTTCCCCTATATCCCCTGCTTAGCTTAAAAAGTCCCCATCCCAGCAACAAAAAGGGCAGGTTACAATACTCGGGATGTGTCCCTAATAAGGAGAAAAAAAAAATTTTACAGGGCCTGTTTTTGTATAGTATTAGTAAAGTCACAGCCCAAAAAGACAAAAACATGATTTTTAGTAACAAACAGGGCACGTTTGAAAACATCTTTCTGTTTAGAGAGCGGGAGGAAGCGGGCCAACAAAACGGGTTTAAAACCAAGCGGGAAATGGCCCACAACCCCAGAGCCCTTTCCCCCCCCCCCCCCTTTCCCCCCCCCTCCTGCCTCCACTCCAAAGCATTCTTTGGCAGGGGGGGGCCTCCCCCGACCTTTTTCAAAGGTGATGAGTCATCAGACCTGACAGCCATTTAAGAAAAAGGGAAATCAACGGTGGGGCTACTATAGAAATTTGAAAAAGCGGGGTTTAGTAATATTTAACGGGGTTACTCAAAATCAGTAGAACTTTTGAAAAAGGGAACAATTTTGCAAAGCGCTTTTTTTTTAAAGACCCTTTAAAATTTAAAACCCAATCTTTTAGCGAGAAAACCCCTTTAAATTTTGGGATACAAAACCCCCGTAGTTACTGTTTGGTGTTTTTTCATTGGTGAAAAAAACCACCGTTTGTTATCCATAACTTTTAAAATTTACTTTTTGCACGTGGTGGGGCCCCTTTTTTTTTTTTTTAAAATAGCCACGTTGTACGCAATTCTGATAGAAAAATTTTTCCAAACCCAATGTTCACTTTTTGTCTTTGCTGCAAAAAACACAATTTCTCCCCCCGGAAATTTTCTAAAAAGTTTTTTTTTGCGCTCGTTGAATCTCAATTTTTCGCAGAAAAGCGCACTTGTATGATATTTTGTTGAAAACTATCAATTCCTAGTCCTACTAGGCAGTTGTAAATCCGGGGGACGAAAAGAAAAACTGTTGATTTGGCCCTTACGGTTTTTCCAAACCAAACCCCGCATTTCACGGGTTTTTTTTGCTAAAAACCCCCAAAGCTTTTTTTCATTGACCGCTCCCCCTAAATTTTAAAACAGAAATTTCCTATAGTCACCACAGTGAACGAACGGTCAAAAAAAAACCGTTTTTTAATACGAAAACAAAACAGAAACGTGTTTTTTGAATTTTTGCGCACCCATTTTTTGTTAAACCTGACGCAGCATCCATTAAAATTCTTAAAACAGCAATTATAGCCCCCACAGGTGAATTGAAAGGGGGCAAAAAAAACTGTGTATTATACAAAACATAACAGAAAATGGTTTTTTTTGCATTTTTTTGGCCCCCATCCAGATTTTTTTTGAAAAGAAAACCTTTGCTTTAAATTTGAATCCACAATTTTTTTTTTTGATTAGAGGGTTTTGAGAATAGCTGTTTTTTCCCGTCTTTAAAAAGTCAAAAACTCTCCAAATTTCCCTTAAATTTTTATCTTTCTGAACATGGAGCAAAATTTCGGGGTGGTAAGCGATCAAAAGGGTTAAAACTTTGGAGGTAGAAGTACAGAGAATTTGTTTCCTTTCCCAGTGTTTGGCAACAAAAACAAGCCAGTGGATCGTCATTTGCGGAAAACCGTCGGAAACTGTCATCGCGGTCGGGGGCCCCTGTGAATCTCAGTAACAAAAACAGCGCCCCCAAATTTCTGCCCTTCAGGGGTTAAGGAACCCCAGCATTTTAAACCTCCTCGTCCCCCCCAATCAATGCCAAAAAATGCTCATAAACATAAACAGAACCCCCCAACATGAAAAAAGGAAGCCCAAAAAGAAAACTAAATGTACCCACCCTGTGGAAAACCCTTTTTCCCTTAAGACCTTTGATGACAAAATGCGGTTGGGGTCAGAAGAATTTCCAAAGATCAAGGGGCCAAAGAGGATTTTTTTTTGCCCCTTCTCGACCCCCAATCGCGGGAAGCCATCATGGGGGAAAACCCCGGGCAATCAGAAAAAATCCCGACTTTCGGCAAAGCCTTTTGGAGTGCCTCTTGCTTGTACCCGCACTTTTAAAATGCAGAATGTCGGGGACAAACCAAAGCCCCACCTTGTTGATGATGATGATGACAACATTGCATCCAACGGGGTCTTTTCACGGGAATTTTGTTGCAAGCGCTTCACCCTTTGGACGAGGAGGAAGATGATGGGGTAGGGGTCAGTACGTCTCCCGCCTAAAAAAGGGGAGAGGCGGTCGCAAAAAGTCCGCTGAGATGATTCCCGCCACCACGTTTACCGGAAAAAAAACCGCTCCCCCGCCTTTTCGCCGTTGAAAAGGGCCAGGGGCCTCCAAGCCCCGGGCCCCTTTTTACAAAACCTCCCGAATTTATCCAGCAATGTCCCTTGCCAAACCTTTTTCCGAAAAGCATTTTAATAGGGGGCAAAATCTTAGGTGTTTAACCACCTCCCAAAATGTCTTTTCACATGCAGCGAATGCAGATTTTAAATGGAGGGAAAAACTTGGCCCAAAAAAAGGGCCCCACCGACCCGGGCTTCCAACCACTGTCCCCACCCCTCTGTCTCCGCTTTTCCCCTCCCCTCCGCCACCACCAACGTTCCTCACTTCCCATTTCTCTTTTGAGTCATTAAACAGTAGTGTTGACGATTATAAACGACAAAGGGTTTAAATCGGGAAAAGTTTTTATGTTGAATTTAAATTTTTAAAATCATGCGATTTAAATTTTGGTTAAAATCTGTGCCCCCAGCATTAAGATTGGCCAATTTTTGGTTTCTTCCTGTCATTTTGGGAGCCAGCAAATCAGCTTACAAATAAACAGGGGGAGATGGTGTGCGGCGTCATGACTGGGGGGTGTATGGGGTTTCGATTGGCCCGGAAAAATCACCCTGACCTCGTTTTTTCATAGAAAAGCGTTTCCGTTCAAACCCGGTTTCTTTTTGCGCTCAGAGCAGAAGGACGTGCGCTCCCGCTTGTGTCCAAACACTCAGCTAAAATTTTTCAATTCTTTTTTGTAAATTAGGTAAAATTTTAAAGGGGCATCTAACGCTTTAAAATCACGGGGGGGGGGGGAGAGTGGGGGGGCCCCCGAGGCGAAAAAACAAAACTCTAAAAAAAATACTGGATAAAATTTACCCCGACTTTTGGGAAACAATTTCACTGTAAAAAGCCTTTTTATTAACAGTTTTCTATTGAAAAATTTCCTGGGTATTGGGGAGGCCTAACTTATAGGATAAAAACATCTATTTTTAGTAACTGCAGGTCTTTTGTTAGGTGCAAAACCCACTTTTTTTTCTTTAAAATTTCAGATAGGTTTTTTCATTTTTTAAAATTTTTTTCCCCCCCCACCTTTTTTTTGATATAACCCACCTTGGGACTTAAAAAATTTTAATCCAACAATTTTAAAAGTCCCCCACAGGTGACTTGAAAAGGGGCCAAAAATAACTTGTAAATTTTACGAATACATAACAGAAAACTTTTTTTTTTCTTTGGGCCCCACAAAAAAGCTTTGTTCATTGAGGCAGCTTGCACTTTAAAATTTTAATACAGCAATTTTTTAAAATAAACCCCAGGTGAATTGAAAGGGCCAAAAATAACTTGTATTAAAACGAAAAACATAACAATATGGTTTTTTTTACTTTGGGGCCCCACTACAGCGTTCAAAAGGCCTTGCACTTAAATTTGAAAACAAACAATTATTCCCGTCAAACCCCAGGTGAATTGAAGGGCCAAAAATAAACCTTTTATTAAAACGAATACATTTCAGATACCGGGTTTTTCCCTTTGGCGCAGGCCAGCTTTGGTTTAAGAACAACTTTGCATTTTAAAATTTTAATCCAGCAAATTTTGTAGTCAACCCCAGGGGAATTGATAGGTGCCAAAAATCCTTTTTTTACCAAACTTTTTGACACATGTTTTTTCAAATTTGGCCAGGGCCCGCTTTTTTGATAAATCTACTTTGCAGTTTAAAAAAGAATCCCAAACAATTTTTTTAATCACCACAAAGGGGAAATTTATAAGGGCCAAAAAACCTTTTTATTACCGAATACATTTCAGGACCCCTTTTATTTTTTCACTTTTGGGGCGGGCCCGTTTTTTTGGGTTTGAATTTTACTTTTTTCAGTTAAAAAGAAAACAGCAATTTTGTAGTTTACCACAGGGGGAAAATTTATAGGTGGGCCAAAAAAAACCTTTTATTAAACCGAAAGCAAATTTTAGATACGTGTTTTTTTTACTTTTGGGGCAGGCCAGCTTTTTTGTTTGATCTACTTTTGCAGTTAAATTTGAAAACAGCAATTTTTTAAACCCCCACAGGGGGAATTGATAGGTGCCAAAAATTTCCTTTTTTTTACCCAATACATTTCAGATAAAGTTTTTTTTTCACTTTTGGGGCAGACCAATTTGTTGAAAAAGATTACTTTGCAGTTAAAAAATTTGGGAAAACAGTAATTTTTAAAAAAAGTCACCACAGGGAATTGATAGGCCAAAAATACCTTGTATTATCCGAATACATTTCAGATACGTGTTTTTTCACTTTGGCACGGGCCCAAGCTTTGTTGATAGATCTACTTTGCAGTTAAATTTGAATCCAGCAATTTGTTTTGATTTGAGGGATTTGGGGAATAGCTGTGATTTGCCGTCTTTTAATAAGAGACTTTCCAAAACTTTTCCCAAATACCTTCTCAAATTTTTATATTTCTGAACAGGAGCGAAATTCAGGTGGTAAGCAACCCAAAGAGGGGGGTAGGACATGGAGGTAGAGGTACGAGAGAAGGTGCTCCTTCCATTTGCTGGTGACAACCGCATGCCAGCGATCATCAGTTGCAGGACCGTCAGGCCTGTCATCGCTGGGTCAGGGCCCTGTGAATCTCAGTAACGAACAGCGTCGCCAATCTGTCTTCAGTGGTAATGCAACCTGCATCCAGCAGTCTTACCTTCTCGCTCGCAGTCAGGCCACAAATGTCGTCACAGCATCACCAGCAAACCGTCCAACATGAAGCAGCCCAAATGTCAACTCGTGTACCCACCACTGTGGATAATCCATTTTCTGAAGACCCTTTGATGACAAAATGCGTTTGGGGACAAGAAGGCATGTTAAAAGATCAAGAGGCCAAAGAGGATGATTTTCTCTGCTCTGCCGGTCAATCGGCAAAAATTCCGGGCGGTCGGCAACGCCTTGCAGTCCCTCTTGCTTGTAGCCCGCAGCTCCTAGATGCAGAATGTCAGGACGACCAAGTCACCTGTGTTGATGATGATGTGACGGACATTGCGGATCCAACGTGGTCTTTTCAGCAGAATTGCTTGACGAGCGCTTCATCACTGGACGAGGAGGAAGACGTTGGGGTAGTGTCAGTTCGGGTTCCGCCTCAAAAAAGGGAGAGGGCGGTCGCAGAAGTACGCTGATTTGATTCCGCCAGCCACGGTCAGCGCAAACCCGGTCCTCGCTTATCGCCGTCAAAAAAGGTCCAGGACCTATCAAGCCTGGGCCTTCTTTGATTCAAGCCTCTGATTCACCCAGGCGATGTCATATGCCACCTATGCCATAAACGCATAAGTAAAGGCAAGAAACCTAGGTGGTTAAACCACCACACATGTCTAGTCAACATGCAGCGAATGCATGAGTTGAAATGGAGGCAACACTTGGCCAAAAAAATGGCAAGACTGACGCGGGCCTCCAACCCACATGTCACACCCTCCTTTCTTCCGCCTCATCCTCCTCCGCCACCACCAAGCATTCCTAGACTGGCCCATGTCTCTCAGAGTCATGATCTGGGATCGCCTTCCGTTTCAGCCTCCACCATCGCCCGAGTCCACACCAGCACCACCTGGATCCCATCCTACCCCTCTACTTCTGCAGTTTGACGTCCGCACGCCGATACAGCGGCCGTCTAGCAGCCAGCCTTCGGTCTTCCAGGTTTGGCGAGCAGAAAGAAAACACTTTTTTCCCAAACAATCCCAAAAGAAAAAAGCCAGAATGTTGCGCATTTGCACAGGCTTTTGGCCTGAAATGTTGACTTTCCGTCTTGTGGACAAAGATGGTTCCGCCACGTCATGGCCCTTGGCTTGCCCCCATTAGCAGATGCCGAGCAGGTGCATTTCCTTTGCCTGAAAAAGCCGTCCCTGCCTGGCCAGCCACGTGTCATCTATAAATTTCAATCGCGTTGGGGCTGCATCTGTGTCGGATAAGTCCTTAGGACCCCGACACATGTGACTAGTGCAAAGGCCCAGGCCGATATATATATGTGTCAGCTAACTGGTGATGCTGGGTGGATTGTCTCTGGGGGTGTCGGTGGCTCTCAGGCTCGGTGCCCGCTCTTCAAAAAACCAAGGGATGGTGCAGGGTTCGTTTCCCCCAAGGTTCTGGTGGCATCACTTGCCAGAGAAATACAAGGACTGTGTTGAAATTAATCATGTCCTTGGAGACCGTCAACACTCAGGTCAGGAGCTGTGGACGGCTTCCGCAACGAGACCGTAGAGATGGCTGGGTGAACTAGAACCTTGTGCCAGGCAAGGTGGTGTGCGTGTTCGGGCGAAATCTGATGGCCGACCTTAAGTTCGGTAGGCAGGAGGCACGTACCTTGACTGGCAAACGTCATGAACCTTGGCGGTAACTGAAATTTCTATAGGCATCTTCACCGGAGTGCTGGTCTGCCGGCTGAGGAAGGATCGAGGTCTGATGATCGCTTCTCACTACCGCCGTTCGAACCTGCTTGGCCCCGCCTGGCTGCGTTGCCAGCTTCAGCTCGGCCTCCCGTCATAACGTCTCATTGATGACATGGCATACACGCTGGAATTCCACCCTCCACATGCTCAGCGATTGTGGCAGCAGCGCAATTCCATTATCAGTACGAAGTGCTCATGGCCTGACAAGCATCCTGTGCGGGCCACGGGGTGTTTAGCCACCGCGAGTGGAAGCAGGTGAAAGAGTCTGCACCATCTGCCAGTTTTGAAGAAGCCACCAAAATGGTCAGTGGGCAATGGCACCTTGTCAGCATGAGCATTGTGGGAATTTTAGTTCTGGAACGATCGTTGGACACTCTGAAACATCACGTCCAACCAACGACGGAGTAGGAGACAGGTATTGCTAGACACCGACGTTACCGACATCCCTGCCTTGGAAAGAGGTTGGCGCGAATTTGAGGCGGAGGAGGAAGATGAGGAAGATCAGTTTGCTAGTGCCCTCGACCGAGGCTTGGAAAATCATGGCTCCATCTCTCACATGAGTGCTGGATGCTCATTTCCTCCAACATGATCCTCGCATTAAGGCCATCAAAACTGAACAAAACAGTTACTGGGTGGCCACCCTTCTTGATCCCCGGTACGAAACAAAATCAGCACTTTCCTTCCACCCACCCAAATAGAGAGTAAAATGCAGGAAAAAGGGAAAGACTGCTGATTGATCAACTGGAGACATCTGTTGTGTCTGCTTCACGTTCTTCAAATGTTACTGTGGAACAACGTCAGCGACGTGACAGCAGTAGAGTGCAAAGCAGCCGTAGCCGCAGCAGCAGGCATTGTGGCAGAAGCCTAATGGGTGACCTCTGGCAATCTTTATTCACCACCTCACCAACTGTGTGTTGTAGGGCACACCTAGAACACACAGAGACCGTCTTAAGATCATGGTGCATGACTATCTGTTTCTCAACACCGATGTTTTTGGATGTGTTACGGACCCAATCGACTTCTGGGTATGCAAAATGGATGAATGGCCCAGAGCTCGTTGCAAAGCCATAGAGGTGTTGTCCTGCCCAGCAGCCAGCGTTCATATCTGAGCAGACCTTCAGAAAAGCTGGAGGGAGTCATTACAGACAAACGCATCTGGCTTTCCACAGATGATGTGGATCGTTTGACTTTCATCAAGATGAATCAGGCATGGATCTCTGATGATGTTGTGGCCCAAATTGCCGATGTCACCGATTAGTTGCCGGTCTACTTCCCATTCCTCTTCAAACAGAAATGGTCCTCTTGAAAACTTTTTTTAAAATGATCATTTCTTACTGCATTTTTATTCTCAGTTCCCAAAAGTTCATTTTGCTGGTTTTGCTGTGAGGAGACTGTAAAAGACACCAAGGTTTCATGAAAAAACGTATTCCATTTACTCACTTTGAATCTTTAGAATTTTTAGCATTGTCAATGGTTTTGGGGTCATGTTGCTGTGAGATGCAGCTATAATCATGGTCCTTTGGAACAGAAATGTGAATTCTAAGTGGCATTTCTCCCTCACAATTTTTAACAGTGGCTGAGAAGTCATTTTTATAATTTATTGGGTCATGCTGCTTTGAAATGCAGCAATACTACAGGTCCTATTCTAAAAAATGTGATTTCTAACAGACATTTGTTCTTCCCAATTGTCAAGAGTGGCTCAAGGGTCATGTTTTGAATTTTTGGGGGCATGTTGCTGTGAAATGCAGCTATTCTACAGGCCCTATTGTAAAAAGTGTGGTTTCTAACAGACATTTGTTCTTCACAATTGTCAAGAGTGGCTCAAGGGTCATGCTTTGAATTTTTTGGGGCATGTTGCTGTGAAATGCAGCTATACTGCAGGTCCTATTGTAAAAAAAAATGTGGTTTCTAACAGACATTTGTTCTTCACAATTGTCAAGAGTGGCTCAAGGGTGATGGTGCTGTCAAAAACAGGAATAGGTAGGACACGGTTAATGGACACATATTGCAAAATGACTTGTTTTTGCAAGATCTTTAACATAGCTAGCACTCCCTGTAGTGAGACAATCCATTTAATACAATTAAAAAAAGAGAAAAAAAGAGGTGGAGGGATTCCATCCTATTTTAAAAATCTGTTTTCTAGAATTAAACTACTAAAAAACTTGCATGTACAAAGTAGCTGATACAAATATTCCTCTGAATTGTACAAGGGAGGTACAGGAAGACTTGAACAGATGTAGGTTACCCAGGACATGGTGTATGGAGCACATTCGCCACCCCCAGAACAGAGACAATTTCCTCCAACACGTTGAGTAAAACGAGAAAAAGAAGGCCAAGAAAAAGGGCACCTGGGTGAAACAGGAGCATCAACCACCAGCATCTAAAAGTGAAGCTCAATTGGTCCGCACTCATACGGAGGGGCAAGCGCTCTCGTAGAGGCAGAAATTTCTCAAGCGCTACCCAGGTTTTGACTGTGTTTTTGAAAAAGGCCCGGAGGGGAGTTTCAAACTTCCGCTTCCGCACTTGCTTCAGCAGACGTTTTCGATGCTGCATCATAAGGGCATCTTTTCCCCGTTTTAAGGGGATGAGGGATGCCTCCCCGGGGGTCTCACGCCCCCATTTTAACCGGGGCCCTGCCAGCTGAACCTCATGTTAAAGATGAGGACGCCACCCCTTTGTTTCCCCCCCCCCAAAGTAAGTGGGGCCTGCAGCTGAACCTGCGTGATCCAGTTTACAGCCTCACCTGCCTTGACAGTAATTTCCTGAAAGCAGGATTTTCAGACGGCCCCGTTTTTACTTTTGGGGACATTGTTTCTTTGCTTCAATTTAAAGTAGGTGGGAAAATGTCACCAGTAGAATGGCAAGTTTCTCGCACAGTAAAGGAAAAACGAGTTGCTTTTTTAAAATAGTTTATTTCTTATTGAGAAAATTTTCTGTGATGGTTATAAGGGGACCTGTGCGGGTTTTTTGGGGCATGTTGCAGTCCAGGACTGGGTAGCAATGTCCGTTTTAAATGAAAAGGTGGTTGAAAAACTCCTTTTTTCGGACTTTTTAAAATGGTGTTTATGGGTTTGGGACCCTGCTGTGGCCCCGGGGGGGAAGTGTATGTCCGTGAAACAAAATGGTGGTTGAAAGACCCTTTTTTCGGCATTTTTTTCTGTGGGTCAGAAGGTTTAATGGTCATATGGGTACAGAACAAGTATAGTAATGTCCAGTTAAAATAAAAAATGGGGGTAAAGACCCCCTTTTTAAATTTTTAAATCTGGGGTCATGCAGGTTTAAGGTCATGCTGTGTCCGGAAGGGGTTTGTTATGTCCAGTTCAACTAAAAGGTGGCTGAAAGACCCCTTTTTCCGACACTTTTTAATTGTGGGTCATACAGGTTTTGGGGGTCATGCTGCGGTACAGAAAATGTATAGTCACTGTCCAGTTCAACTAAAATGGTGGTTAAAAGACTCCTTTTTCCGGCACTTTTTAATCTGTGGGTCAGACAGATTTAAGGGTCATGCTGCATTCCAGGACAGGGATATTCAATGTCCAGTTTATGTAAAATGATGGTTCAAATAATACTGCCTTCTGGCACTTTTTAATTTGTGGGTCATGCAGGTTTAAGGGTCATGCTGTGGTACAAGACGGGATAGTGAATGGTCTGTGACTTTTTTTCTTTTGACTTTTATAACATAAGTGTTTTTGCCTAAGATGTAGCACGTATCCAGTTTACTGTTGTGGATGTTAAATCCAAGCTTCTCCAGTCCTGTTTTGGGTTTAAGAAGGGAAGGTGTTTTTCCCTCTCCCATAGAATTTAATGGTCATCGGCGATAATCTATTATCGACTATCGGATTTCAGCATGATAATTGACGATATCGACTATCGACCCGATGACGATAGTCGACGTAATCGCTCATCACTAGCCATGACGCCTCACCAAAACTTTGAGAAATGAGTCTGGATTCAAACTACCGTGTTTCCCCGAAAGTAAGACAGCGTCTTACTTTCTTTTTACCCCCAAAAGTCCCACTATGTCTTACTTTCGGGGTTTTGTCTTATATTGGCAGGTATATGGCCCATACGCAGGTAATAGAACAGGTATTTGTCCCCCATAAGCAGATTATAGGCAGGTATATGGCCCCATAGAGGTATATGGCCCCATAGGCAGGTATATGGAGGCTGTAGGCAGCTATAGGTAGCTGTAGGAGGTATCGGTAGCTGTAGGCAGCTGTAGGCAGGGTATAGGCAGCTGTAGGCAGGTATAGGGCAGGTATAGGCAGCTGTAGGCAGGTATAGGGCCCGCTGTAGGGCAGGTATAGGCAGCTGTAGGGCAGGTATGGGCAGCTGTAGGGCAGGTATGGGCAGCTGTAGGGCAGGTATAGGCGCTGTAGGGCAGGTATAAGGCAGGTATAGGCAGCTGTAGGCAGGTATAAGGCAGTATAGGCAGCTGTAGGGAAGGTATAAGGCAGGTATGGGCAGCTGTAGGGAAGGTATAAGGCAGGTATAGGCAGCTGTAGGGAAAGGTATAAGGAAAGGTATAGGCACTGTAGGCAATATTATCAAAATAAAAAAAAACAAACAATCACTTACCTGAATCTCCGCTGCTCCGTCTGCCGGGCGCGCTCCTGCATCTTCCGGCACAGGCAGGTGACGTCATCAGGCCGCGCACGCAGCGTGAGGGACACACGCTGCCTGTGCCGGGGAGCTCCGGACAGCCGCCAGTCCGGACAGCCGCTCGCTCTGTGCCCCGCAGTGGTATCCCTTCACTTATATGCGCTCCGGAGGAGTCGCATATAGGTGAAGGAATTGCGGACAGTGCCCGGGCCAGCGCAGCGGCCCCGGGCACTGTGGCTGTACTCGGCTGTCAGTTATATGCGCTCCCCGAGGAGCCGCAAAATAGCTGAAGCCCTGTCGGCACCCGGGCCATCACAGTGCCCGAGCGCAGACTACGTCTTACATTCGGGGGTACGTCTTACATTAGGCGAAACCCCCCGACACCCCCCTACGTCTTACTATCGGGGGGGTCTTAGTATCGGGGAAACACGGTACCTGCCTCACCATACTTGATGGCCGCCACCTTCCCGATGCAACATCTGCAGCCAGTTTGCTTCCATCGCCTACCACCATCTTTGCCAGGGAGCGGTATTGCCACCCCGCTCCACACTCTGTCAAATTTTGCCACTCTATGACCTCCTGCGGCTGCTGCTGCTCGTGCCGTGACCTCCACACTCTGTTATTGTGCCACTCTCTGACCTCATGCTGCTGCTGTTGCTGCTGCCGTGAGCTCCACATTCTGTCATTGTGCCACTCTGTGGCCTACTCCTCTTTGTGCCACCTCCAGAATGACATTGTGCCACTCCATGACCTCATGCATCTGCTGTTGCTGCTGCTGTGACCTCCACACTCTGTGATTGTGCCCCCCTCTTTGGCCCACTCATGCTGCTGGGCCCAAATGACCCCTGTCTCACTGGAACACCCTGTGGTTTCCTAATGCTGTTTCCACCCTCACCACTATGACGTTGACACTATGATTGGTTTTCCCCTTCTTTTCACCTGTCAGAAGGAATGGGAAGGATCAGGATTGTCTAGCCAAAAGCAGGAGTGGAGACAGAACCCAGAAGACATGCAAAAAATCAATTTATGGTCATCTCTGTTTTGGATCAACTCCTGTTTGTTTTTGACTTTAGCAATACTGATGGATTATTGACCGATTGAAAGCGGATACTGACAGATTAAAGGAAGGGCAAAATGATCAGAGATGTCAATGCAAAATTACTGCCGACACCCTCTCCACTCATTCGGGGGGCCTCTACATGTATCATCGTTTAACAGAACAGGTTCTGTCATATTCTATGACGGTTTAAGGCTCTGGCCTCATGGAGTGACCCCTGCTGTGACATCCCCTTACTGTGCTGTGATCTGTGGCGGCTCCAGTAACCTACTACTGTGTTCTTTGACGCTATGGTAGGATCTTAGCCCTCATCTCGTTTTTTTTCCAGCTGGCGCTGCCATGACTTTATTAGGCTGCATTCCCGCTTCAGTTTTTTGGTCAGTTTTGCCCCCGTAAGTACCCAGGGAATTTTAGAGTGAAGCAATTCTAAGAGCGGCGGCAGTCATATGCGTGTCACACTAAAACACTGCATTGTATGAAGACCAAACCAAGTTCCCTCTGCATAGTTGAGCATGTCACAATGTTCTACAGCACCCTACAGACTCTGTGCATCCAGGAAATAGCTGTTTTTTAACGTGAGTCGTCGCAAATTTATTCGGGTCGAAACGAATTTTGTCGGAAAATTTGCCGAACTCGGCGAATCGAATTTTTGATAAATTCGCCAATCTCTAAATATATTGTATTTAATATACAGGTAAGTCACTTTATTATGACCACATCCAACTATTAATGTCAGCAGCGCCTAACTCATTAAGGAAGTCATATGTTATGAGCTGGCTTGGTGAGGATAGAAGATGTGTGATAGGCTGTCTGCACACATATCCCTCATTGCTGTCATGGATAAAAAGGATGAGTTACAAAAAGGGATTTATTGACTTTTGGGTCAAGAGTGGAAATATTTCTGAAACTGGGTAGTTTGCGAACTATTCACACGCCGCTCTTGTAATGAAAGCATAGTGGACAAATGGCAGCCGAGAGAATATATGACATGAAAATGTGGAGCACCATGTGTTATTGCTGTTAGAGGTGAACGTCAGCTACAAAAGTGCACAAGGACTGAACAACACCCAGGCAGAAAGTAATAGAACTGCCATCATTGTACACCCTTCTGCATAGTTTACACAATGTAAAAGGGTGTACGGATGATGATGATGATCACACCCCTGAGTGGTCAAATAACATATGGGGAACTAATGTTAAAGTTTATAAAAACAAAATAGTCTAAAAGTACAATCATTCATTAAAAATATTAAAAGGTTCAAATCAAACCTTCTTGTTTACAAGTAAAAAAAAAGTTACATATAATTGGTATTCTGGCATCTGCAAAAATCCAATCTATTACAAATATATAAATAAAACATTATTCATCCCATACGCTGAACAGTATAGAAGAAAAAAAAAACTGCAATTTTTTTTGATCATTTCACATCCACTAAAAACTGCAATAAAAAGTGGTCAAAAAGCCACATTATTCCAAAAATGTTACCAGTATAAAGAACATTTCAGCCCTCAAAAAATGCACCATCACTCAGGTACAAGTAGAAGTAGTAGAAATACAAAAAATGTATTGGTCATAAAAAAGGCACTGCAAAATTAAGAAATAGACAAGTGTTTTATTTATTTATTTTTAACAGTACTGAAAGGGTATGTTCACGTGGCTTATTTTGACGCGTATTTCTCTGCGTATTTCGCTGCGTATTGCACGTAATACGTAGCGAAATGCGTGCCACAATTACGGTAATCCATGGCTCTCATAGATAGCGATGGCTTACACGTCCCACCCCTCTCCCCCCGCGCGTATAATATGATGCTAGAGATAAGTGACATGTCAATTGTTCACGGCGATTATGCGGTGTGGACAATGCATGTCAATGGGGCCGGCACATTTCCCGCCACTTAGAATTTTTATTTGGTTTCCCAGTATAATCTATGGTAGGTCAATGACACCATTAACCCCTTACCGCCGGAGCCAGTTTTGGCCTCTCTGACAGAGCCCCATTTTTTAAATCTGTCATGTGTCACTTTATGTGAGAATAAATTTTTGACACTTTAACCTATCCATGTGATTCAGAGATTGTTTTCTCGTGACACATGGTGCTTTAAGATAGTAAGAAATTTTGGTCCAAAAAATGCTTATTTATTTGTGAAAAATATCAAAAAAATCGAGAAAAATTTAAAAAATTTACAATTTTAAACTTCAAAAATTTCTGCATGTAAGACAGATAGTTATTCCACTCAAAATAGTTTATAACTGGCATCTACCCTATGTCTGCTGTAGTTTGGCATCATTTTTTTAAATGTCTTTTTTTTTTTACGACATTAGGGGGCTTAGAAATTTAGTAGTAATTTTAAAATTTTCAACAAAATTTGCAATATACATTTTTTAGAGAACCAGTCCAGTTCTAACGTGATTTTGATTGGCCTGTATGTTAGATACCCCCATAAATGACCTCATCTAAGAAACTACACCACTTAAAGTATTCAAAACCGCATTTAGGAAGTTTATTAACCCATTAGGTGTTTCACAGGAATTAAAGCAAAGTGGAAGGGAAATTTAAAAAATTCACTTTTTTTGCAGATTTTCAATTTTTATACATTGTTCACAAGCCCCAGAATAGGAGGAGCACCTACTGGACTCTGGGGTCTCATTTTCATTACCATTTTATTTAGGGGCCATTTCAGGTTTGCGGACACCCTAAGGTGCTAAAACTTAATAAACACCCCTAAAAATACCCCATTTTGGAAACTACACCCCTTAAGGAATATATCCAGGGGTGTAGTGAGCATATCGACCCCACAGGTGTGTAAAAAAAAATTTTAGCGTTAGGCTGTGAAAATTAAAAAAAAACATTTTTTGCCGATAATCTGCAATTTTAGCTGAAAATGTTTAATTTTTACAAGGAGTCATGGTAAAAAAAAAAGCACCCAAAACCTTGTTACGCAATTTCTTCCAAGTTCGGCAATACCCTACATGTGGGTGTAATCTGCTGTTTGGGCGCATGGGAGGGAGCGCTATTTGGCTTTTGGAATGCAGATTTTGGTGGGGCCATGTCGCATTTACAAAGCCCCCAAAGTACCAGAACAGGTGAAACCTTCCAGAAGTCACGCCATTTTGGATTCAGCATGCCTCATAGATCTCATCTAGGGGTGTATTGTGCATTTTGGGTGCACAGGTGTTACAAAGTTGATTTTTTTTGCATTGGGCTATGAAAATGAGGGAAAAAAGCAATTCCGCCATTGTTTTTTGGGCTTCAATTTTACAGCGTTCACCGTGCAGTATAAATGACAGGATATCGTTACTATGGGGGTCGGTACAATTGCACTGGTATTGATATGATATAGTTTTTTTTTGTTTTATTACTTTTACACAATAGAAATAGGTCTATAAAAAAATTGCGTTTTTATGTTGTTCTGTTCTGATAGCCATAACGTTTTCAGTTTTCTGTATACGGAGCTGATTCTGGGCTTGTTTTTTGTGGGATGAGTTGACATTTTTATTAGTACCATTATGGGGGCATATGCCGCTTTGATCACTTTTTATTAAGGTTTTTGTGAGGCATTTTTGAACAAAATACAGCATTCTTGGCAGTGTTTTTTATTTTTTAAAGTACGCGTCACGTGCAGTATAACTGACATACTAGTATTACTCAGCAGGTCGATACGATTACAGCGATACCCAATTTGTATACTTTTTATGTTTTACTGCTTTAATAAAAACACTTTTATTCAAAAAGGAAAAAAACGTTTTTGCATCACCATAGTCTGAGAGCCATAACTTTTTTTATTTTTCTGTGTAGGGAGCTGTGTAGGGGCTTGTTTTTTTGCAGGAAGAGTTGACGTTTTTATTGGTATAATTTTTTGGGGGACAAGACTTTTTGATCAGTTTTAAATCCGTTTTTTGGAAGGCAGGGTGAAGAAAATACTGCAATCCTAGTAGTGTTTTTTATTTTTATTTTTAACAGCGCTCACCATGCAGTATCCATGACCAGTTAGCTTTACTCTCTGGGTCGATACGATTACGGCGATACCCTATTTATGTAGTTTTTTAAATTTTGAAGCACTTTAAAAAAAGAAAAAAAAAGTGTTTTTATTGTGTTAAATAATATTTATGCATCAATGTCTTCTGAGAGCCATAACTTTTTTATTTTTTCCATAATCAGAGACGTGTATGGACTTTTTTTTGCGGGGTGAACTGAAGTTTTAATTGGTAGAACTTTGGCGTCTATATGAGTTTTTGATCGCTTTTTATTCCATTTTAAGTGCTGCAGGATGTACAAAAATCGCAATTCTGTGACTGTTTTTTGTTTTTTGTTTTTTACGGAGTTCACCGTACAGGTTTAAATTTAAAATGACAGATTTATAGGGTGGGTCATTACGCACGCGGTGATACCAAATATGTGTACCTTATTTATATTTTATCTTTTTTGGAGCGATTGCCGTTTGTAAAGGGGAAAAGGGGCGGTTGTGTACGTTTTTTTTATTTTATTTTTTTGTGTTTGTGTTTTACCTTTTTTTTCACTTTTGACATTTATTTTTACTTTTTTTCACTTTATCTTCTAAAAAGCAATCATCAGATTGTTGTTAGAAGGCAGGCCCAGTGCACTACTCGTACTGTGTAACTGGTCGCCATGACAACGCCTGTTTTCCATGCCCACAATGCATTGCGGGCATGGTGACGTCACAGATGACCCCGGGAAGCGCCGGTCACTTCCCCGGACCATCAGACAGGGGATCGGTGCCGCACTTACAGTGCGGCAGCCGACGGGAGCAGGCAGGAGGAGCTCACTCCTCCTGCCTGCGGCTTTATTATCGCAGCCATGACAGGCTGCGGTAATAAAGCGTTAATCACTCGCGGCCGGAGCTCACTCTGGCCGGGGGTGATATGGCATGCGGCCAGCGGTAATTTACCGCTGGTCCCATGTTGCGATCGCGCGTGGCTCGCCCGCAAGCCCGCGCGATCGCCAGGGCATATGGATACGTCCATTTGCGGGAAGTCACTTCCCGCTAGGACGTATCCATACGCCCTATGTCGGGAAGGGGTTAAAAAGCACATATTTTCCCGTAAAGTATATCCTCTGTCTTTGAACAAAACTGGCGATAAGTAAGCGTTGATGAAGGATAGTCTGGAAAAGCGCTTACCCCACGAGTCGTCTTCCCCAGCTGGTGCTGAGTTCTCCTTTATGGAAAAGGATGGTTCACTATGTCCCTACATGTACTACAGAAGTACAAGGAACAAGATCACAGTTAAGAACCATTATCCTCTACCCTCGATTATGGATTTTTTGACAGAATTCAGTGAGAAACAGCCTGTACCAAGCTTAATCTGCAGGGTGAACTATAATCTGATCCACATGCAGAAAGGGGACAAGTGGAAAATGGCTGTTAACATTTAGGATGGACATTTAAGTAAATTGTATTGCCATTTAGTCTGTGCAGTTCTCCCTCTGTATTCAAAGAGTTTGCCAATTACATTTTCCAGTACTCCCTGCAAATGTGTGTGATGGTATACCTGGATGACATCCTAATATTCTCCCCAGATCTGGATTCCAACCATAAATAGTCCAACAAGTCCTTGTTTGCTTGTGGGTGAATCAACTCTATGCTAAGCCAGAAAAGTATTTATTCAAACATACCAACCTGCCCTTGGTTACATACAGAATGTTGTGCTCACCAGGCCCCAACCTGTGGACCTCCGTGTCATCCAGCTATTCTTGGGATTTGCTAACTGCTATTGACAATTTATTCCTCATTTTGCCTCAATAGCACCCATTATCGTTATTTCCAAAAGGGTAATAACTAGAGATGGGCGAATTTCTGAAAAATTCGGTTTGCCGACTTCGCCGGATTTTCCGACAAATACAGTTTCGTCTCGAATTACTTTGGGACAAATTGCGGTAAAAAACAGCTTTTTCTTTGCTGCATAGAGCCTGCAGGGTGCTGTAGAACATTGTGCCATGCTTAAATATGCAGAAGGAGCTTGGTTTGGTCTTCATACAATGCTGAGTTTTAGTATGACACGCACATGACTGCCGCCGCTCTTAGAATCGCTTCACTCTAAAATTGCCTGTGTGCTTACGGGGGCAAAACTGACCAAAAAACTGAAGCATGTAGCCTAATAAAGTCATGGCAGCGCCAGCTGGAAAAAAACAAGCTGAGGGCTAAGATCCTACCATAGCGTCAAAGAACACAGTAGTAAGTTACTGGAGCCGCCACAGATCGCAACACAGTATGGTGATGATGGTAATAGACACGCCAGGGAGCGGAATCTAAGTAGGTCCCGGTTTTCACCAGAGTCCGCCACAAAGTGGGATGGACTTGCTGTGGCGGGAGTCTACCAGGTCATTACCCCTGACGTGACTTATTTGCGGTGGCAGCCGAGATGTAGCTAGGTACAAAATCGTAAGGCAAACTCGGAGTCGGGGACAAGCGTAAGGTCAGGACAGCCAGCAGGGATCGTGGTCAAGGGACGGAGGCAAGAGGTACGGTACACGGATATGACAGACGAGGCTCAAGGAGGAAGCGGAGGCAGTTTTTCCTGTCTGTAATTTTGACATACGATTCACATTCTTCATACTGAAGAAGCTCATCCAATGCCAGTTTTGCAGCATTTGCTTGTGCTTAACTATTCCAGTTTTGTACTAAATTCCATCAGTAATGGCACTGAATGCAAAATAAGCACCTAAACATTCCCCGTAGTTAGGGTCTCCTTCAATTCCATATGCTGCATTTTTCAACAAATTGGTGTCCCGCAGAAACTGGATTCAAACTACCACGTTTATACTTCATAATAAACTTCTTTGGAACTTTTTTAGGCATTAATGAAGAAGCTGATGGAGGTAGAATTGCCTTGGCCAAAAATGGTTTTGCAACGTTAGCAAACTGACTACAAGGATTTCTCTATAGTATTTAAGTTTGTCCTCCCTCTCAGCAGCTGGAAAAAAAGGCTCCAAGAGTGTGGAGAGCCAGAAGTCATCCCTCTGCCAAGATGGTGACTATTCGGCTGTCACTAGCCAGGCAAATCAGCATGATGCGGGCCATGTGCGCAAGTGATTCTGAGGGACTCCCTGCCTCCATCTCCAATGTATACTGCCACGGTGCTCGGGGGTGCTTGGGGGACAGTGGCACAATGACAGAGTGTGGAGGTGGCACAAACAGGAGTAGGCCACAGAGTGGCACAATGACAGAGTTTAGAGGTCACAGCAGCAGCAGCTGCATGAGGTCAGAGAGTGGCACAATGACATTCTGCGGGTGGCAAAAACAGGAGTAGACCACAGAGTGGCACAATGTCAGAGTGTGGAGGTCACGGCAGGAGCAAAAGCAGCAGCATGAGGTCAGAGAGTGGCACAATGACACAGTGTGGAGGGCATGGCAGCAGCCACAGCAGCAGCATGCGGTCAGAGAGTGGCACAATGACATTGTGGAGGTGACAAAAACAGGAGTAGGCCACAGAGTGGCACAATGACAGAGTGTGGAGGTCACGGCAGCAGCAAGAGCAGTAGCATGTGGTCAGAGATTGGCACAATGACACGTGTGGGGGTTTCACGAAAACCAGCACAGCAGCAGCATGAGGTCATAGAGTGGCACGATAAACAGAGTCTGGGAGGTGGGGTGGCAGTACCAGTCCCTGGTAAAGATGGTGGTAGGCAGATGGAGAAACTGGCAGCAGATTTTGTGGAAATTCAGGCGGGTGGCGCATCAGAAAGTGGCTGAGGCAGTAGTTTGAACCCAGACGCATTTCTCAAACTTTTGCGGGCGTCATGGCTGATGTAATCTGACGCCTAAGGCATTGGTGTGTGGAAATCCTGGCCGATCCACGCCTGATTCATCTTGACAAAGGTCAGTTGTTCCACATTTCCCGTGGACAAGTGGGTTCTCCTTGGGGTAACGATTGCCCTCGCCGCACTGAACACCCGCTCTGATGCCACACTACTGGCCGGACAGGACAGCTTCTCCACTGCAAACTCGGCAAGTTGCAGCCACACATCCAGTTTGGCTGCCCAGTAGTCCAGCTGATCTTCTAACTGGGGTGGCAGAGTGCTGTCCAAGTAGGCCACCGCCTGTGAGTTCAGGGTCTGCTCCAGGTCCTGCTGCTGCGGCAAGTGTCCTCCTCACTAGGCGGGTGAAGGAAACTGCTCATCAGCGACTCCAGACTTAGGTTGCTGCTGATGGAGCTGGTACTGCTCCTACCCTCCCACAGCAGCCGTGGAAGTGGTACGTGAGCGCTGAGAACCCCCCCGGTCAGACCTGTCAGAGGAGGGACCATGCTGCACATAGGCAGCGGCCATCTGACTACGGAGGATTTCTCTATAGTTTTTTGAGTTTGTCCTCCATCTCAGCAGCTGGGAAAAAGGCTCCCATTTTGGACCGGTAGCGAGGGTCCAATAGGGTGGATAGCCAGAAGTCATCCCTCTGCCCGGGTGGTGACTATTCGGCTGTCACTAGCCGGCAAATCAGCATGTTGCGGGCATTGCACAAGTGCTTTGAGGGACTCCCTGGCTCCATCTCCACTGTATACTGCCGATCTTTGCGGTCATCTGCCTCGTATTCCTCAAACTCCATCTTCCTCCCAGCTGCTCCTGCTTTCCTCGCTCCTGTCACCTGGGTGGAAAAACAATCATTTCACCAGACAATGCTTGTGCTCCAATATGTCCTCCTCCTCCTCAGTTCAGCCACACGGATCATGTGGCCCGAGATGTAGTCGCCACGTCTCCAGTCCCCTGCCAGACAGATTTTTCAGCATCTGTTCCAGGACATGAAGCAGTGGAATGACGTTATTCATCCCATAGTCCTCCTCAAATGGCCTCAGCAAACGGCAGGTGTCACGCATGAGCTGCCACTGGCTAACATCAAAGTTACACAGGGGAGTACTCCTGTCCGCCTGGATCATCAAAAAATCGTTAATGGCCTGTCAGGGTAGGCGGCGCTTAGCTTGTGGGGAGCAATAGTCTGCAGCAGCTGGTTTGCGACCCCTCCCTGATAGACAGTCTGCTGGCAGCTCTGTGAGTGACCGGGGCCCAGCCACTCTGGACAGGGGGTGTTTCGCACTAGCCAATGGGAGGACCCGGAGGCCGCTCCAATCAGCTGCAGAGGCAGTATCCGGGAATCCCATTTAAACCCCTTGCAGGCTGAGTGCTGCGCCTGTGATATTCTCCTGGCTGCCTATTACCTGTGCTATTGTTGTTTTGCTTATCCATGTACCAGACCTCTGCTTGTTTTCCTGACCCTGTCTTGCGCTCTGATTCAGTACCTTGCTCCCATTTCGTTTGACCTCGGCTTGTATACGTTTTCTCTCTGGTTCTGTTTTGTGGTTTGCCGTTCCTGATTGGCTTTTGACCCGGATTGTTGACGTTGGGAATCGGGAGTTGTTGGCTATTAAGTGGGCCTTCGAGGTATGGCGCCACTTCCTCGAAGGTGCCCAGTATCAAGTCACGGTTCTTACTGATCATAAGAACCTCACCTTTTTAGAGAATGCTAAAAGGTTGAATCCATGTCAGGCACGTTGGGCATTATTTTTTACGTACTTTAATTTTGTTGTTACTTACAGACCAGGTTCTAAAAATGTTAAAGCTGATTCGCTATCTAGAAGTTTCTGTGCCAACCACGCTCCCCAGGAAGATCCGATACCTATATTGCCCAAGGAGATTGTTGTCTCAGCTATTTCCCCTGATTTGGCCTCTGAGATTAAGACCCATCAGGATATGAGTCCTGCTGATTGTCCTGTTTCAAAGGTCTTTGTTCCCACTCAGTTCCGGCTACAATTATTAAAAAATTTCATGACATCTTTTATCTGGACATCCTGGGTGCCTGGACAAAAAGGTGATTTCTCTTATTTACTTGGCCTTTTTTGCTCGTTGTTGAGCCTATGGCATTTGTGGGGTGGGGAAAAACCCCAGAACTCGCCTCCTGGTGAACTTTGCCCGCTACCTTTTCCCTGAACGTCCATGCCCCATCTCCATGGTTTTTATGATGGACTTCCCCCTTCAGGGGGGGAAAAAGGTTTTTGGGTGGTAGGGTGGACCTTTTCAGTAAAAATGTCTATCTTTTTTCTTTAAGGGGCAGCGTCGTCCAAAAAAAACCGCTAAAACCTTTATCAAAAATGTCAAATGCTGGTTTACCGGAAAATATAGTTTCGGACAGAGGGGTTTCAGTTTGTTCCTCTTTTTTGGGAGTTTTTGAAAGGGCTTGGGTATCACCCCTGTCCTTTCTTTGCCTTCCACCCGAGATAAGGGGCAGACAGAGAGGGTAAACAATGGTAACACAAAAACTCAGTTTTTATGTCTCTATCTGGGGCAGATTGGGTAAAGTATTTTACCATTGACAGATTTTGCCATTAACAATCAGGATAGTCCGTCTGGTACCTCACCATTCTATTGCAAATATGGTTTTCACCAAGGCAATTTTTTTCATGCTAGTCTGATCACGCGGGGTGGATGTTACCCTAAAGTCTGGCAAGACTGGGCCCAAGTTCAAAAGAATTGGGTTTATACCCCGAACATCCCAAAAAAAAATTTCTGATGACACATCTTTTTTTAGAGGGTTTGTTTTTGGGGATAAAAGTATGGTTATCCACCAAAACCGCGTTTGAAAGTTCCCTCTGGTAAACTCATGCGAGTCATGTTTTGGTCCGTATGTGGTTCGGGGGTGGGTTTTCCGGTACATATCGTCTCAATTTCCCCCTTGTCTCCCAATACACAAGTATTTCTCCCTCACTTCTTAAAGGGATATCCAAACCCGTGACCCCTCTAGACCTCCTCCCCCAGTTTGTGTGAGGGGGGTTTGAAAATGAAGTTGCCCAATTTGGATTCCGTAAGGTCCAGAGGTCAATACAATACCTGGTCCACGAAAGGGGATGGTCCTGAGGAAAGTCATGGCTTCCGAATTCCACCATGTTTTTGGATCAACTGAAAGGAATTCCCTGAAACTTACCCAGACAAAACCCCGACCCGGGAAGGGGTCCAGTGACCCCCCTAAAAGGGGGGTACTGTCAGGGGGTAGTCGGCGTTTACTTTTGGGGGAGCAACAGTCTGCAGCAGCTGGTTTTGCAAAAAATCCTTTTTAGACATCTGCTGGCAGCTCTGTGGTGACAGAGGCCCAGCCACTCGGACAGGGGGCGTGTGCCCACCAAGGGAGGACCCAAGGCCGCTCCCGCAGCGAGGGGGGTACCCGGGGAAACATATTTAAACCCTTCAGGTTAAAGCTGAGGGATATTCCCTGGCTGCCCATTACCTGTGTATTGTTGTTGTTTTGCTTATCCATGTCCGCCTTTCTTGTTTTCTGACCGTCTTGCGCTCTGTTTTGACCTCGCTCCCGGTTCGGGTTTGCTTCGGTTGTATACGTTTTTTTATGGGGTTCCCTTTGTGGCTTGGCGTTACTGATTGGGTTTTTTACCCGGGTTGTTTGACTCTTTTTCCCCCTACGGCCCCCGCACTTATACGAGGGACGTCGCCCGTTGGGTCTGCCGCCCAGGGGGCCATCAAGTAGGCAGGGACAGTGGGCTGGGTTCCAGTCAGGGCTCACTGTACCTCCCTTGATGTGACATGGCCTATCTCTGTTCATACAGTCGGTCCAACAAGTGCAAGCTGAAATACCAACGGGTGGAAACATTGCATATCAGCGTGTGTTGGGGAAGGCCATTCTGCCGCTGCATCTCGAAGAGGGTGTGCCTGGCTTTGCAGGAATGGATGATGTGCATGCACAGTTTCCTGGCCATTTTCAGAATCTTCTGAAGATCGGTGGAAGACTTCAGGAACCTTTTCACGATCAGATTGAACACGTGCGCCATGCAGGGTGCATGGACCATCCCTCCTCGGAGCAGCACGGACACAATGTTCCTCCCATTGTCCGTCAACTTGGTTCCAATTTGAAGTTGGCGTGGAGAAAGCCACACGTCGATTTCTTGCTGCATGACGCGGATCAGTTCCTCCCATGTGTGACTTCGTTCGCTGAGGCAAGCCAGGTGTAGAACTGCGTGACACCGCTGTGCCCTACACATGTGGTATGATGGAGCAGCACTTGTGGTGGCTGAGATGGTGATGGGGTGGTTGAGGAGGAGGAGGCGGACATTGGCGCAGGAGCAGCAGTTTGACAATATGGAGAAGAAAGCAGCGTCTCCTGTCCAAGTTGTTGGTGTGGCTGGGCAGGAAGCACATTCACCCAGTGGGCCGGAAAGGACATGTACTGGCCCTGACAGTAGTTACAGCTCCACACATCCGCGCTGCAGCACCTTAAAAACGAAAACCCAAAGGACGGCCACCTTCTGTTCTACATATTTGTGAAGGCTGGTACTGTTTTTTTGGAAAAAAAATAGGGCTTGGTTTCTCCACCTCGGTCGGCACAGGTATTAGTTCTTGAATGTGAGAGTCCCCCCATTGGAAAGGGGGACTGCAGTACCAAAAACTTGGAAGGAGCACGTCAGCTTTGCACCTTTGGATATTGGGAGCACATGTTGTCTCTCTGCAACGCCTGTTAATGACTTTTTGGGCCTAGTAGCGAGGAGCGGGGAGCATCTGGACCGGAAAAGATGTAAAAGAAAAACAGCCCCCTCTGCAGGGGTGGGGGGACCCTTGACTGGATGCAATGGCATGCTGCCATGGGCACTGCTGCGCTTTTGTGCGGCGGCGGGATGGACCACCACTCTGAGCCAGGGTTTCTCCCACCCACCAGATGGTGAGCTGCATGTGTTGAGCAGGGCCATGGTGTCAAGTTACTCCTGGCCACGCTTCTCTTTTGCCCACAGATTCTACTTAACCCCATGTTCGTCCTGGGTGTCTTAGCAAAAAATGCCCAAACCCCGAGTAGCGATTTTTCCGCAAACGCTCTGCATGGTTACTACTTCCGCTGCTACCTCGCGACCCCCGTGCCGTAACACAAAAAGAAAAAAGTCAGCTCACCGGATCCAGTTGCTGCAAGGACCCTCCGGGGGAGGGGGATAGCACTATACAAGCACAAACAAAAGGTCCAGCAGTCCAAAGGCCAAAAAAAAACCCAAAATTTATTGGTAATATTAAAATAAGACGGCAAACATGCACAGGGGGGATGAATGAACTTTAGTTTCAGGGCAAATGCCCCCAATATAGCTGTTTTACAAAAAAACAGGAAGTGTTTAAATATACTGGTGATGAACAGCTGATAAATCACCTGTGGCAGAGAAAGGCGCTTTAGGAAAATGACAACAATGCCCCGGGCGCCGGTCACTGTCCTGCCCTGAAATATCCGTACCATGTTAAGAGCGCCCGGCGCCGGGGGCAATATCGGCATCCCAGACAGCGACGCCCGTGCCCGAAGGAGCGGGGCCGACGACGGGCCAGAACTTTCCCACAACCCTAGTCAGGGAGGGATTTGGGCCCTGCGACCCAAAGGGTGCAGAACCCGCCGCGCCTGCACCCACAGAATTGGGACCGAAGGGAATGGCTAGGACAAAAGCAGCATAGACGGGTCCCCGGGGCAATTTCATAGTGAATGTACAAAGACGCCTCATAACGGACTGCGGGGACAAGAACTAGAAAAAAAACAAAATAAAATGAAATACAAACTCAAAAACAAAAGGGGCCCCACAAAATATAAGTCCTAGATACAGAAAAAAAAAAAAAATGAAACAAAAGAGACAAGTATGCAAATATGCCAAAAAAATTAAAAAAAAGAGGAAAAATAAAAAAAAACCCTAAAATAAAAATACTGAAACAGCCAGGCCTATAACAAAAACTTCAATATACACTCCCCGGCCACTTTTTTGGTAACCGCCCAACTGCCGTTAAACATAATTTTAATCAGCCAATCCAAAAGGGCGGCAACCAGTGCATTTAGGCATGTAGACAGGGTCAAGACAATTCCGCATTCAAACGGCATCATAGGGGGAAGAAAGGTGATTTGAGTCCCTTTTTGAACGTGGCAGGGTTGTTGGTGCCAAAAAGGGCTGGTCTGAGTATTCAAAACTGCTGATCTCCGGGGGATTTTCACGCAAAAACCATTTTGGGGGTTTTTACAGAAAAAGGTCCAAAAAAGAAAAACATCCATGAGCGGCACCGTGGGGGGAAAATGCCTTTTTGATCCCAGAGGTCAAAGGGAATGGGCAGCGGGTTCGAGTGAAAAAAGGCAACAGTGACTCAAATAGCCCCCTTAAAACCCAAAGGTAGGCAGAAGAGATCTCTAAACGCACAGTACGGCGAACTTTGGGGCAAAATGGGTACGCAGCAGAAGAACACCGGGTGCCACCCCTTTTTCAGCTAAGAACGGGAAATGAGGCTCCAATTTGCCCAAGTCTCGAAATTGGACAGTAAAAGTTGGAAAAACGTTCCGGGTCTGATGAGTCTCGATTTGCTGCGACATTCGGTTTGTAGGGTCAAATTTTGGGCGCAAAACATGAAAGCATGGATCCATCCTCCTTTGTTCAACGGTTCAGGTGGTGGTGGGGGTGTCAGGTGTGGGGAATATTTTTGGCACTCTTTGGGCCCCTTTGGTACCAATTGGCCGTTTCAACCCTTGTTTAAAAACTAGCCCCGAAGAATTGAGGCAGTTCTGAAAGGGAAAAGGGGGGGCCCCCCCCCGTTTTAGCAAGGGGGTACCTAATAAATGGCCGGTGAGGTATACATTAAAAATGATAAGGATTTAATTTTTGTATGTGGGCCCTGAGGCCATATGGTGTTTAAAGTAACGATCCAAAGGGTTCTCTACAAAGTAAACGGGAAAAAATTTCCTCCTCGTTTTCCTAACTGGCCTTTTCTATAGCAAATCCCCGAAAAAATTTTTTTGCTGGATTTGGGGAGAGTTGAAAAATGTTTGCAGCGTTAGAAAAGGGGCAGAGTTACATTAAATATTGTTTTAAATTTTTAGCCGCCCCCGAGATTGAAAGGACTGAGTGACCTGAAAAAAAAAAATTCTTTTAAGGGTTACCCACCTTGTAAATCCCTGAGTTTTAGCCAGTTGGTGGGGGGTTGGGGGGGGGCGACAGAGTTGGACCAAGAAATGCCCATAGTGCAGGACGTCTGGTACCATCTGAGCCCTTGCCAAAATTTTTTTTTTAATAGATCATTTTTCCCAAAAAGTATAGGAAAGTACTAAAAAAAAAATATTTTTTTTGGGGAAAAATTTTGTTGTAATCCAATCCCAAATGGGGGAAATTTTTGGGCCCGGATGTTTGAATACAACTGTTGCGAATGTAAAAGATGTTTAGGGTTTTTTGCGTTTAAAACAATGTGTTGGGCCGTTTGATAACCCATTTGGGAAAACCTCTCCCAGAAAGGCGTTGCTAAAATTTTGTGAGATTCATTGTTTAATTTTTTTTTGGATAAAAACATTTTGCGTTTGGCAGGGGGTTAACTCCCCGCCGGGTTTGGAAAAAAACATGTTTTGTTTGGGATAAAAAAACTACGGAATTTTGGGGAAGTGTTACCGATAACTGGCTTGCGGAAATTTTTAGTTTGGATGTAATGGTGGGGGGAAACCGTTAATGTTAAAGTTAAAAAGGGAAAAACTTTTTGGGGAAAATCAAAAGTGGGGGAAAATTTTCGGGTTTTTAAGAGGGTTGTTTTTAAAGAATTCTGCAAAAAAAGACATCTGTAAATTTTGAAATTTCCTCATAAAAACAACATATCTTCTATTAAACCTTTTCATACCCGGGGACGCCCCGAAAAAAAGGTTTGGTTTCAGAGAAAAAAATAAAATTTTGCTCAAACCAGGAAAAATTTAAAATTAGCCCCAGATGGTAAAAATTTGGCTCCATGGAAACCCCCCCGAAAACTGTAAATAAAAATTTTTGCCCAATCGAGAAAAAAAATTGTGGGTCGGGAAAAAATGAACTTTTAAAAAGAAAAAAATTGCTGCAAGCCCACGGGAAAAATAAAAGTATTGACCCAAAATAAAAATTCAAGAGCCATAAAGTGCAAACATCCGTGGTTTGGGGGTATACGGGGGATTTCATGTCACAACAAACCCGGGGGAATTTTGGGGGAATGCCAAATAATGTTTTCCATGGGTTCCCAAGGACCCGGGTTTGTTGCAGATACCCAGGGACACGGCCGCACCAATGGTAAAGGGAAAGGGAAAAATCAACCCAAATTTCACTATTTGGTTTTTTAACAGGGAAAAACCTATGCCCGTAGATGGGTTTCCCCATGGGGGGGCAGGTGATAGACTTGTGAAACCTTTGGAAACCCTTTAAATGAAAGGGAAACAACAGGGTAAAGTGACACGAAAACGTTCACAGCAAATAGTGATAGTATGAAAAGAGATGCCCTCATTAATAAAAAAGAAATTTTGTGTTGGTATGGGTTAGAAGGTTTTGTACAAAATTCCCGGGTTTAAATTTATCAGTATCGGAAAGCAGGGACAACTTTTGAGATTGATACGGGGTCTTTGGGTTTTTTCCTTTAATTTTCCAACATTTTTTTTTTTTTGGAGCCCCCGCCTTTTTTTTTTTTTTGTTTTTTCCGGGCCCCATTTTTTAAAAGAAAGGGTTGTTGTCATAATTTGAAGCTCTGAAAGAGCCTTTTTATTTTTGGGGCAAAAAAAAATTTAAAGGAAAAAAAGGGGGGGAAAACGGGGCTGTTGTAAATAAAGTTAGTTTTTGGGCAAAACAAAAGTTTGAAAGAAAACTCATGCAGTCAGTCCTAGACTGTCCGGGATAAGTAAAAAGGATTTTTCCCTCTAAAAAGAGGAGAATGGAAATATAGCAAAAATTTCTTTGGGTCCTTGTTTGTCCGACGCCCAAATTCCTGAAAATTGTAAAAAAAGATATTTTTTAAACAAAATTTAAACCGGAAAATTCTTTTAAAAAGTAGATACATTAATTGCTGCGGGGTTTTTTTTTTTAATTTAGTTTTCCAGCTTTGGGAAAAAAATGTCGTCTGACAGCCCGGCCCAAAAAGAATTTTTTAAAACCTTTTTTTCATAGGGGGAAAAAAAATGAAAAGGCTTTTTGGGTACCACAAAATTAAGACCCAAATTTTTAAGATTTGCTCCGGGATTTTGAAAAACAAAAACCCCCTTTTTGAAAAAATTAATGATATAAATTTATTATAACATAAAAATATTTGGTTTTCTAGGTCTTCTTTTGGTGTGTTTATGTTTTCCGGGGCCGCTTTTCTCCTTTTTGCCCTTTTTTTTAAATAAAAACCAGAAAAGGAGGCCTGACTTATTGGTTTTCGCTGAAAAACCACACTGGTGTTGCGTCGGGAATTTTTTCCCCTTTTCCCCCGGGGAAATTTCTGAGTAAAAAATTAACCTTTTTTGTCCTTACGTTGATGTCTGCGGAAGGAACCTCTGTTATGACGCAAAATGGACTTGGGGAACCCAGATGTGGGATATTAATTAGCCCAACTGTACACCTGACCGTTCTCATAGTCAGCTAAATCACGTTGAAATTTCTTTTTCTTAATGTCCATAATGGTGGATTCAGTATTGGCCAACATGTTCTGGATCCGATCATAGTCTTTGATGTATGAAGCCGAGGTTTTGAAGTACTTCAAATTTATATTCAATCTTTAGCAATCTCTGTGGAAAACTGTCAAGTTGCTCCTCTCTTGCTTGATAATCAGCTGAATCAAAAGATGTGAGCACTTACTCAGTATTTGGTTCCAATGGGGACAGAAAAGCATCGGAGTATAGTAGGGGGGAGTTTCTTTTAATCTCAATCCACGAGGTTCATTGTTTTTTGTGCATTTTCTTAAGGGGGTGAGGTCCCACCATCCCTTTAACTCCAGATTGAGCATTTCACAATTGTTTTGAGCAAACGAACGTTAAGTCATGCTGTTTGCTGTCCCGGGGGATCAGTATGATCAAACACCTTTGCCACTTTTTGTTGCCTTGAAAGCATAGAAATTGTGGCTATATTATAAACAATGTGTCCCACTTATGGATGGAGCATGGACGGGAATGTCTCCTATATGTATCCAGTGGACATCAATGGAAAAACGGGAGCAGGACAGCCAACAGCAAACATAAAATAGAAAAAAAGTCAGCTCACCGTGATCCAGTATGCTGCAAGGACCCTCCGGGCTAGGGAGATAGCACTATAGCAAGCACAAACGTATGGTCCAGCAGTCCAAAGGCCAATAAAGAATCCAATATTTATTGAGTAATATTAAAATAAGATGGAAAACATGCACAGGGGAGATGAATGAAGCTTACGCGTTTCAGGGCGACTGCCCCTATATCATAGCATGTTACTGTGCCGCTACTTTCCTGGACCTGCAAAGCAGGTTTTCTACCCGTGGCCGTTTGATTCCCGACCTCACACTGCTGCTACCCTGCTGACTCACGGCCACACTACTCACTTGATGGCTGCGCCGCTCCCTGAGCGAAGCTGACCCCCTCCCCCCTCGATGATGAACCCCTTGCTTCACCCGGCTCCCAATTTTTGGTCGGTACATATCATCAATTATTGTTTGATCTTCACGCTGTCCTTCTCAACGGTTTGGTATGCAGGGTGCCCCCTCAAACATGACCCCCTGCCATTTCCCCACATCCATATTTTGTCACCTACTGCAAAAGCAGGGGTATTGGCCCATTTCTTCCTACCAAGTAGTGCTGACTGTCCCCCTCAAATTGTTATCCTCGCTGTATATGGCGTGACCCCAGACCAAATACTAGTTTTCTGAGAGGGAAATGGTGGGCAGGGCGGGTTGGGACAGGTGAGAGCCGCTGGCTTTTTCCCCGGGCTGCAAAATAAGGGTTTTGTTTGCGTTCCCCCCCGACTCTTGGTGGGGTTGCAGATGTCATCTGGGGGGAAGTGGAGGGCCCTTTTAACCAATCAAGAACCTTGGCTTTTGGTCAACACACGGCGCTGATGACACGGCAGTTCTGGCCTCACCCAATGACCCCCGCTGCGACATCCCCTTACTGTGCTGCGACCCGTGCCTGTCCGGAATGTTTGTGCCCCTGCCCCTCGCATGTGAAGAGCTGCCCCCTCCTGTTGACTATATTTGTTCAAAAATGTACATACTCTGTTTAATAAAGATATTGTATATGGTAAAAAACACCCTGTTTTTGACTCCAAATAAACCCCTTAACATTTTTTGGGGTTTAACCCCCTTGGGAATAAATTGCCCCAAAAAAAATGAGCGCAAAAAATTAACGGGTATGTGGCGTGTTTTAAAAACGCCGTTTCTTTTAATGAAAAAAAAAGAATAAACCCCGTTAAATTTAAACCTTGGATATAATTTGCCACGGAAAAAATTTTTTCTTTACGTTGAAAAACACCGTTTTTTTTTACTGACTACAAAAGCCGAAAAACTTAATTTTAACCCCTTTGGTATAAAAATTTTGCTTCCAAAAAATTTTGTTTTTTGGGGTTAAAAAACCCTTTCTTTTACTGACTAAGGGAGCAAAAAACATACTTAATTAAACCCCTTTGGGTATAAAAATTGGGGAAAAAAAATGTTTAGCAAAAAAATTAAATGGTTTTGGCATGTAAAAACGTGTTTTTTTTACTGAATTCAAAAAAACCAAAAAAAAGGCTTTGAAAACCCCTTTGGGTATTAAAGGGGTTTCCCGAACTGACCGATGGCATTTTAAAAAGTATGTGGGAACAGAATTGGACCCCCCCATGGGGCTTCAATTTTCAATACCCCCCAAAATCAAAAAATTTGAAAAGGAAGAGGAGAGTCTCTGTAAAAGCTTTTTGAAAACCCCCAAAAAAAAACGCTGTTAAATATAAATTTTTTTTGTGTGAGATCTCAGCTACTGCAGCAGCTCAGATGCACCGGGCAGAGGAGTATGGGGCAGCCAGCGTTGCGTCGGGGTTGTTTCGGGGGTTCGTCCCCAGAAAAAAAGCTGGTCTTGATTGGCTTCACTTGCAATGTCAATTTAGGATGTTCCCTTTCTTCCTCCCAGAGGGTTTTTTGCCCATGTAACGCCCTGTGGGTTGCGGGCCCTTTTATCAATTTAAAAACATGGGTTCGTTTCCCCCCGAATTACCCCCAAAATTCGGCTTCGTTTCCCGAACCAAAGTTTTTTCCTGAAATTCCTTTAAAGTTTTTTCAAATTCTTAGAATCCAAACGCCCAAACTTAACCAAAAAAGTGTTTAAGGGGGATACCAAAGGTTTAAATTCATTTGAGCCCAAATTTAAATTTACTACAGGGTAAACAAATCTGCATTAAATTTTGTTTTAAAAATTATTGAAAAGTTTGTTTTCCATGGATATGATACAAAAAAAATTTTTCCCAAAAAATTTTATTATGGAAAAGTATTAGCCAAGACTAGGGAGGAAACTTTATTCCCAACTAGAAAGTCAAACAAAGAGAGAATCACATTTATATATGTTAAGTATACTTAAAGCATATGTAAAACCATTAATCGGCACTAGCATATATTGAGTAGCAATTTAAAATATGGCCCATTATTCAAAGAAATACCCTGTTATATATTCTGATGAGGTTGGTCAATCAGTGATTTACTTATACTATCTTACATCAATCGATACATGATAGATAAACAGAGGAGAGTAAGTACTAAATGTACAGCTATTTGTGCCTGTTAAGTCAGAATTGTACTTTTATGATTAGGGGTCCTTAGGGTTATGAAATTAATATTAAAGGATTTCACACTTGTGATAGCAAAGATGTGATATATTTACTCAACTGGCAAAATGTGTGTGGGTCAGACTAGTAGATGTGTTAAATTACGCATCAACAAGCATAAATCAGCTACAATGGAACGTAAAGATACTCATAGTCAGATACAACATCTGGTAAATCACAGTTGTTAGATACTTCTTTGAGACATGCCACGAGGTCAGTGACCTGAGATGTTGTGCGATAGAGGAAGGCTTGGCCCATGATAACAGTCTATTGAAAACCAAATTGCTACAACGTGAACATTTCTGGATTTTTAATGTAAACTCCCTGTTACTGCAAGGGTCAAATGAAAGCTTGAATATGGGATCTTTTTTTTATAACTTGAAGTGTTTTCTCTCAAGCTTCTTTTGATATTTTTGTAATTAATGCAAGTCAAATGTAACAAACAATGTTTTTATGTAACTATAGCGGATCATGTGATACGATGTTCAGGATTTAAGGAGGCATCAGCAAAGACCACACATGCTTGAGAATCTGTCTGGACTACATTTTCAATGCAATGAATTAAGTCTGCTTCATATGATCGTATCACAGGTTTTACATTTTCTATATCATTTGTGAAGTTACAGGAAATGCTGGTATATCTTCACTGAAATTGAATAATAAAGTTCGCCTGAGGATGAATTTATAAATGACTTATTTTTTGCCTACCACCTTAAACCAATGATCAAGTGAATTGGGTCAACCAGATTCTGGGTAACTACCTTCAACATTTTATCTCCACACGTCAAGATGACTAGGCGGATTAGTTACATTGGGCCGAGTTTTCCTATAATAACCATGATGGCAAGTCTACTTACTCTTTTGCATTCTTCATTATCTAAGGTTTGGCTGTTCAGGTTTATTTATTTAAAGGTTCCGTGTCTCAAGTTGGCTCAAAGGTATCTTGGCCTCTATGCTCTTCCAACTGAACTCTGTCTGTTATAAACTTCACCTGTCACCTTCCTTACGCATTCCCAATGCCTCCCATGTCTCATTCTTGAAACCTCTGGTTCTTAACCACTACTCTCATAAGCCAGTGTCACCTTCCACTGTCACCATGGAAAGGACATATATGAGGTCAAGGATATTATTAATGTCAAGCAGTCCGGAGGCATGATCTTCTATTTGATTTACTGGAAGGTTTTGAATAGGAGAGGCCCGGGGGAAAAATATTAATGCCCCAAAACTAATTCTTTGCTTTCTTAGTTATTGGGTTCAAGAAAAGGGGGGTTGTAAAGGGTAGGGTACTGTGATGGCTCACGCCGCAGTTTATGATTGCAGCCGTGGACTTACCTGTATATTTTATCACTGTGGCTAACATCCTGTTCCCCCTTTTCATGTGCTTGTTATGTGTTTGGCTTCCCGGCTTCCCCTAAACTCTAGTGCATTCACACATCCCTGTTTAAAAAGGGCTCCCGACCCCTCAGCTTTTTTAGAGCTTTTTTTGGACCCCAGTTAATTAAGAACCCCCCCCCCTCCAATTCACCTTTGCCAGTTTGTTGGTCTTTTTCGATACAGAAACTGAGCATTAAGCTGTATCTGTTTGATCTTTGGCTAGTTAAATTTGTTTACGACTTAATTCTGCCTATACTGGGTTCCAGCTTGTGACCCTTTTTCACTTGTGCCCACCCTGACCTTCCACTAGTGTCCCAACTACATCTTGGTCAAATCCTCCTATATCTCACCTGCACCTGCCATCACCACTAGTGTTGAGCGAACAGTACAAAGTTCTAGTTCGATTAGGACCTCGAACTTTTGCGAGATTGGTTTGAAGTTCTTTTCGAACTTCGAATCCCATTAAAGTCTATGGGAAAAGATGTTCTGGTTAATTTTTATACCTATACAGGTGAGGAGAAACGGAAATTTCATCCAAAAAGTGAACTGGACCGTGGAAAAAATTTTGGTCTAAAGTGACGAAAAAAGTTAAGAGGCTAAAATCTTCATTCCTTTCAATGGTAATGAAAAGTGAGGAAGTTTGCAAGCAGGGGGATAGCCCTTTGGAGGTGCAGTGGTAGCAGCTCTAGGGGGCCCCCCACCCCCGAGAGGGCCCAAAACCCCCTTTTTGACCCATGGGAAAAATTTTGGTGACGGGGTGAAAATACAATTACTAAACCCCAAAAACTGCAAAAATTTGAACTTTTGGGGACGGTATGATTTAACAAATAAAAAGCACTCTGAAAAATTAAAACACTCCCCGGGCCCACTTTATTAGGTACACCATGCTTTAACGGGTTTGGGGGCCCCCCTTTTTTGCCTTCAGAACTCCTCAATTTTCGTGGCGTAGATTCAACAAGGTGCGGAAGCATTCCTCAGGGGATTTTTGGTCCATTTTAAAATTTGATGGCCCCACAAAAGTTGCCGCAGATTTGTGGGCTCACATCCATGATCCCGAATCTCCCTTTCCCCACCACTTCCCAAAGAAGCTCAAAGGGATTGGATTGGTGATGGGGGGCCCAATTTGAGTACGTAAACCTAAATTGTAAAGTTCAAAAAAACCAGTCGAGATGTTTCCCAAAGTTTTATGACATGGCGCTTTTATCCTGCTGAAAGTAGCCATCAGATTTTTGGGTACATTGTGGTCATAAAGGGAGGATTGGTCAGCAACAATACTAAAAAGGTGGGGCTGTGGGGGTTGCAACGATGCCAATTGGTACCAAGGGGCCCAAAGAGTGCCAAAAAAAATTTTTAAATTCCCCCAAAACCATAAACCAACCACCCCACCACCTAAACCCGTTGAAAACAAGGCAGGATGGTTCCATTTTTTCCCATGTTGTTGACGCCAAATTCGACCCAAACCATCCGAATGCCGCAGCAGAAACCCGGGACTCTTTCAGACCAGGAAAAATTTTTTTTCCAATCTTCTACTGCCCCAATTTTCCCGATGACCCTTGGGAAAAATTGGACCCTCTTTTTTCCCTGTTTTAGCTGAAAGGAAAGTGGCCCCCCCGGGTTGGTCTTCTGCTGCTGAAAAGCCCATTTTGCCTCAAAGTTCCCCGTACGGTGTTTCAGAGATGCTTTCTGCCTACCTTGGTTGTAACGGGGGCAATTTGAGTCACGGTTCCCTTTCTACAGTTTCAAACCAGTCTCCCCCTTTCCCCTTTTGACCTCGGGCATAAACAAGGCTTTTCCCGCCCCCCTGGACTCCCACTCACTGGATGTTTTTTTTTTTTTCGGACCATTCTCTGTAAACCCCGAGATTTTTTGTGCCCTGGGAAAAACCCAGGAGACAGCAGTTTCTGAAATAAATCAGACCACCCTTTTTGGGGAAACCAAAAACCATCCACTTCAAAGGCACTTTAAATTTACCTTTCTTCCCCCCTACTGATGCTCGGGGTTTTAACTGCAGGGGAAATTGGGCCCTTTACCAAAGTCTACATTTCCCAAATGCACTGAGTTGGGCCCCCATGTGAATTTTGGGTGATTAGGGAAAATTTAAATGTTAAAACAAAAGCAGGTTTTGGGCAGGGGTACCTAATTAAAAATGGCCGGGTGAGGGATATCCCTGTATATGAAAAGGGTAGGTGGGTTTTTGAGCCTGCAAATATAAATGTAGTTTTAAAATACAATTTATTTTTTTTTTTTGGGGTAGTGTATGTTTAAAAAAAAAATTTTATTTTGAGTTTCCCAAAGGTTTTTGAGGCAAACCCCGTATTGAAACCCTTTGGTTGCTGGAGGTTTTTATTCATATTTTTTGGCTTTTACTTATTGGCTTCATTTCTATTGAATAATGATGACATAATGGAACTGAAAATCTGAACAATGCATTTGATTTTTCCAAACTATTTTGTCATGTCCTCTTTCTGAAAGTTGAGTATCAAAATTTTGGAATTCATCATTTTGTATATTTTACCTTTGCTGCCATAAGGAAATTGATTTTTTTCCCCCAGTAGTGGTGAAAGATGTAATAAGACTATTGGCATTTAAGCAAGGAAGGAAACATTAAGAGATTACCACTGTAGCGGGTGAAAAAGGGATCAACACAGGATTATTTCTTAAGCTGACAGTTACCAACCACAGTGAAAAGATTAATTATTACACTTGTAGGGAAAACTGAAAAATTAAAATTCTTTACGTCTACCCCTTGGGAAAAAATTAAAAAAACATGTTGCCCTTCCTTTTTTACTATTTTTTTTTATAAAGGGAAAGATTTTTTAAAAAAAAAATAGTTTAAATTTTTTTTAACCCATTTTAAATTTCCTGATAAAATGTAACTTAAAAACATCGGGCTAGTGTTGGGGCGATTTCTTGGCCATCGACATCGGGCAATGGTCGATTAGTCGACCATTTATCGACAAGATAGTCGTTTGTGGGGCCCGTCGATTTTGAGGGGAAAGACCCTTTTAAAGTTATGAGAGAGCCAAAAACACCTTTATTCTTACACCCAAACGGGTGGAAAGCTGGAATTAAAAAATCCCAACAGTTTTAAAAGGGTCGTTTTCTACATCTTTGGCAACCCCACTTTTTTTTTAAAAGCCACAAAAAAAAAAAAACCACTACATTCACTATTTCCCCGTCTTTTTCCCAGCAAGACCCTTTTAAAACCTTTCATCACCCCCCAAATTAAAAAAAAAAGCCAGAAGGCAGTAAAGATTTGAACCTTTTTCCCTTTCTTGAAATGGACATTGAATATCCCCCGTCCTGGGGAAAGCAGCAGGGGCCCCAAACTTTTCATGAACCCCAAATTAAAAAGTGGCCGGAAAAAAGGGGTCTTTCAACCCCCATTTTTGTTTTTACTGGACTTTTACTATATCTGTTTCCCGTACCGCAGAATGACCCTTAAACCCCGTTGACCCCCAGATTTTAAAAGTGGCCGGGGAAAAAAAGGGGTTTTTTCTAAACCCCCATTTTTGTTTTAGGGCATTTTACTATAAATGTCCCGGGCCCCAGCCCTGAGCCCCAAAAACCCGCATGACCCCCACATTTAAAAAGTGCCCCGGAAAAAAGGGAAAAATCTTTTTAAAAAGTGTTGAGCGATTTTTAAACGGGCAAAGTTGAAAAAACCGGGGAAGGTTTTTTTTGGGGATCGAAAATTTTCCCGATCAAAGCGATAATTAAGGTTAAAATCCCGTGGGATTTATCTATTAAGTTTGTGTCTTTTTTTTGGCGCTTCCCGTAAAATTTTTTTGGCCGACAAATCAGGGTTACAGAAAAGGCAAAGGGGGAGTGTGTGTGCGACTTTTATGGCTGGGATGTGTTTTGGTTGCCCTTTTGGCCCGGGGAAAAAAAACATGACCTCGTTTTAAAATGAACAGGTTTTTGTTTTTTGCCTCAGTGTCTCTCAGCGTCTCATAGGGGTAGGACCTGCGCTCTGCCTGTTTGGGCCCAAAAACTCAGCGAAATTTTGTCTTTTTCCTTTCCCCAAAAAAGAAACCCTACTATTAGCTTTTGATACTTTTCCCAATTTTTGTTAGAATAGGGGGGGGGATTTGAAAAATTTTATTAGTTAGCTAGAGGAATTTTTTAAAAAGCAATTTTACCGCTGTAAAAATTTACGGGGGGTGGGAAGCGGGGGAGGGGG
>JAODAL010029189.1:0-52031 GCA_025379985.1 Phyllomedusa bahiana | reverse complement strand
GGTGCGCTCAGGGTTTTGGTTACTGCCCTGCCTCCCTGCCGTTTCTCTTAGATGACATCATCACTTCTGTCAGATAAGAGAAACATAACTTCTGAGCTAAAGTAAACAAAAGTAATTAGTCTCCTTTATTTGTTAGATCAGAAAACATTAAAGCTCTGCTGAGCAGTTTCATGTGCTGCATGTGAGATTATTATTATTACTATTATTTATTTTAAAGCGCCATTGATTCCAGGGCGCTGTACATTCAAGTTGACATCATCACTTCTATCAAATCACAGGTCAGCACATGAAACTGCCCAGCAGCATGAGAGCTTGAATGTTTTCTGATCTAAAAAAAAAAAGGAGACTAATTACTTTTTTTACTTTGCTCAGAATTTTATCTGGTTTTTAGATAAACTCCCCCTGCTCTCATGTCACAGTAATTAGAAACTTTGAGTCAGAGCTTTTTCAAATCCCCACTTCTATCAGGGGGGAAAAGGGAGCATGAATAAAAAGCTTTTGTGAAAGGGGTGTGGTGAGACAACCTCTTTAATGAGAAAAAACAAAACCTAGGTAAAACCGAAGGCTGTGTTCACATACCACATTTTGAATGCTTTAAAATGCATGCAGTAATAAAAAACATGCATTTATGAATCAACTTTAAATTTGACGAGGATTTCCCCTCCCTTCCAAAATTACGAAAGTTTTTTGAAATCTGCACATACATTTGTACTGCTTGATTTTTTTATCAAAAATGCATCTTAACTGCAGCAAAAATGCCACGTTTAAACCCCCCCAAATCTTATCCCCACACCACTGTGTCAAATGTGTACCTGATCTTTGAGTGGCTGAATTTATATACATTGTACTATACTTTGTTTAAATAGAATGTGTCAGAAAATGACATATTGTTCAACTCATGATTTTGTGTTAAACACACTTTCTATGTTTTTTTTATCAGTATAATTTTGAAAAAAAAAATCCTGAAATCCTGCAATTTTCAGTTGGGCCCCTGGCTTAATTACAGTCTTTAAAGGTAGTTCACCGGGCTAAAGCGGGGCGTAATTTCGCCCCCCAGTTACGGTGTGGCCGGGGCGACCCCCAAGACAATCATTGCTAGCACGGTTTTTCGCCACAAAGAAAATGACATGTCAATTACCCCCCCTCGGCGTATTCGCCGGAGCAGGGAGGGGCCCGTAATCCATAGTTTTTCAAATAAAAAACCTGTGGATTACCGTTTTGAAGGGCCGTTTTCAGCCCATAATTCGCGCAGTCCCGGTTTTTGATTTTTTCCCCATTTTAACCCCGTGGGGAACAGGGCCCTAACACCCCCTATTCTATAAACAAAATTTTTCAGCGTTTCCCCATTTTCAGCACTGCGGGGTTTTAAGTTTTGGAAACACGGGAAATTCCACCATTTTACAATAAGTTTAGTCAAAAGCTCCCTTTTCTCCCCCTTCCCTGAACTTTGGGCCCTTTTCCCATTTAAACAATTTTTTTGCAAAAAAAAATTTCCCTATAGAACTAAAGGGGCCCGGGCTGCCCCCGTTTCCCGGCCCGGGGCCGCGGGCGCACCCTTGGTTCCCCTCCTGGGCGCCAGCCGGGGTCGTGTGCCGCCCCCCGGGCCCCCTGGGAAAAGGAGTCGGGGGGCCCGCCCCGGTAATAACTTCCCCCGGCCCCGGTTTTCCTGTCCCGTCCGCTTTCTCCCCCGGCCAGGTGCTGGCCCTTTCCCCTTTGCGCGCGCGCCCCGGCGTTCTTTTTAATTTTAAAAGGGGCCAGTTTTCCCGAAAATTTGGGTTGTCTTAGCGCCCCCCCCCTTTTTAAAGGGGTCCCCCTTGCAGTAAATTCCCCCGCTGGATCTATGTTCCCCCGGGACCCTTTTAAAAAAAAAGGTTCCTAAAGTATATTGTCCCCTTTAAAACCTTTGTACCAAAACCCGTTGCAACTTTTTCCCTGACTCCGAACCTCCCCCGGGCCTGCCCTGACCTTCCTGCCTGTCCACGCCCCACAAAACCATTGCCGCCGCCCTGCCCTTTTCTGCCTCCCCAAGACTAGGGAATACTGGGTTTTGGGATTCTGTACCTCCTCCCACCTCGGCCGCCATCGCAAGCAAGTCCCCCGTCGGGGGGGGCCCGCCCGGTACCCTCCGCCCGAAAGTCCACCCCCCTTTGCGGCGGCCTCTGGTGGAAAACCGGGGGCTCCCTTAGTTTCCTTTCCCCGGCGGGCTTAGCTAAACGCTTGGGGGGTGGTCCGAAGGATCCACTACCCAGCCGTTACAGTTAATCCAAATTGGACCCCCCAAGGGTCCCTCGGGCCAATTTCGCGGATTCCAGCCCAAATTGTCCCCAACAGTCGCAGCAGATCGGGGCAAAAAAAGCTCACCATGATGCGCCAATTTCCTGCCGTCCCGCAACACCCGAAACCCCTTTGTCATCCTGGGTTTGTCTTCTTCTCCCCCGGGAAATCCCGAGGAAACCCCCGGTGGGGTTCCCGAAGCTTCGCCTTCCTCTACCTACCAATTTTTGAGGGGAGACTCGAAGCTCTGAAGAGGTTTCATCACACATTTGTTTTCCGACCATTTTCCCACAAAAGGTCAAAGGTGGCGTTGTGGGTGACCCTGTTTTCCGAAGGCCCGGGGCCTGGGGCGCCTTTTTGGGGAAACCGGAAGATCCTGTGCCCGGGCGGGGACCTACAGGCCTTCCCCAAAATTCCGCAGCTTTTTTGAGGACCCTCCCACGAGAAATTTTCCGCGGAGACGGCGATTAAACCCTTACCCCAAAGGGGAAATCCTCCGGGGGTGAATATGCGGTTTTCAATTGCCCCCTACCCTCCGAGCCCCTCTTAAAGACGCCGCCCCCTTTTCCCCACTTTTTAAAAAGGGGTCTCCCCAGAAAGGGTAAAAGACGTCCTTGCACCCCGAGATCTTCCTTTCTCGTTGGGGTGACTCAAAAATTTTTCCATGAAATAGACGGGGGTTTCAGGGAACGACAGCGGGAGCTCCGCGGGAGGGGGAAACTGGCACACCCCGCCTTTTTCCTCGTCGGGCCCTCCTGTTTTTTCCAGAGACCCCTCCGCAACCCCCCCCCGTGTTGTCCATGAAGAGCCCATGCAGGTGGCCCCGGGCACACTTGTCGGATTCCGAACTGCCCCTCGCAGGGTGGAAATCTCTGCCCTCTACTGCGCCACCCCGGGCCTTTTCCCCTTTGGGAATTTGTCCGCACGCCTCAGCGGTCGGGAAACCCCCGCACCTGGGGCCCTGAGGTTTGGCGCCCCTGGGGCCCTAACCCTCCTCTCCCACTAAATTTTGCCAGTGGAGGTAAGGAGGGATGCTGGCCAATCTTTTTCGGGGGGCAGCCTTTTTTGGTTTCCCCGGCTCCCCCGGGGAACTTTATACACGCCTCCCTGGTGTCCTTTCCCGTTTGCCGGTGACCCGTCTGAAAACCCGGGTTGCTCATCTTTTCCCTTCGTGGGGGGGCCCCAGCGACCCATCCTTTCCCTCACCAAACCCGTGATGCCCCGTTTTTGGGGTCCTACACCGGAGGGGATCTGCTTCCACGTCCCCCCCGCGCTTCTTCGGCGTTTTTTTTACCTGGGGGGCTCCCCGGCTGCAACACCACGCCCCTACCTTGAGGAAAACCGGGCGAAGTCCTTCGTTGGGGATCGGAAATTTGCCAGGTCTCTGTTTGGTGGCCCACGCCCGGGGTTGTCCTTCTCTCCTCCCCAGTCTCTGTCAATTTTCTCCCGGGGGTTTTCCCAGGGGGATCCCAAAGGGATCTTGGAGATGATTTCAGAGGCCCGGGCTAAAGAGGTTCCCCGCCCCATGGGGCGTATGACGGGCCCATAATCTCCCCCCCGGTCCCAGTCCCCCAGGGGGTTGGGTCTATCCCTCTCTGGGCCCGAGCCCCGGGCCAGGCGGCCTTTATAAGGAAATTTGGGCAAGGGGATTCTTACGCAAGTCCCCCCCCACCCCCCGGTGCCCCGGCTTTTTTTTTCTTTTCAGAAAAAAAAAAGGTTCACTTCGCCCTGCATCGATTACAGAGGGCTAAAAAAAGATCACGGTGAAAATCGCCTACCCTCCCCTTTGATTTCCGGGGTTTCTTCGATCCCCTCCTGGAGCCGGGATTTTTCCCCAAAATTTAACCCTCGGGACCTATAACCATCAAATTCAAAGAGGGGGGATAAAATGAAGAGGGCATTAAACCCAACAGGGACCTTTTTTGAATACTTAAATTCCCTTTCGGGGGGGAAACCCCCCAGCTGTATTCCGGGGTTTCGTCAATAAACCGTATTTGGATTTGCTTTTACACCAGCGCCCTTGTGTACCAAAAATATTTTGATTTTTTCTCCTGACATACGGCCCCCATCGTAAAAAATTCGCCAGGTTTTTCGTCTTTTTGGGGGGAAAACCCAAAAGGAAACCTAACGGGAAAAGGGCCGCTTCCACCGGGCCAGCCTTCCCTTCCGGGGTTTAAACATGGGTCCCCGGATCGAGTTTTTTCAGATGGACCCTGGAAAACTCTCGCGACCCCCAGCAGTGGCCGCGACCTGCCCGTCCCCGGGCGATTAAACCCGGTTCCTGGGTTTGCCAATTACTACCGCAATTAAACCCCCATTTTTTCCCTCCTGGGGGGGGCTCCCATCGTGGCTCTCCCCCGGGAAAAACCGCCAACCCTAAATGTTGGCCTCCATCGCCGAAAAAGGCATTCCCCCGGGCTGAAGTTTGCTTCTCCCTGCCCCCCTATGGGGGCCCCCCCGGTTTCCAGGAACCCTTAAAACCTTAGGTTTTTTGCCTCTTCCGTGGGAGCAGGGGCAATCCTCCCCAAAGGGGGTCCCAAAGGCAAGACCGTCCCATTGGGTTTTTTTTTTTTAAAGACCTTCTCTTGGGGAAACCTTTTAAAACGAAATTTTCTTTGGGGACCCACTGTTGGCCTTTAAATTTTCCCCGGGAGGAGTGGCGACATTTTTTGGGGGGGACCCCCCGGACACCCCGTTTAAAGTTTTCACAATCAAAAAAATCTCCATTTTTTTTAACCTGAAACGGCTCACGTTTTAAATCCTCCCCCCCCCCCGGGTTGGCCCCTTTTTTTTTCTCCCCGTTTGATTTTAAAAATATTTCCGCCCCCGCCGAAAAAAAATTTAAAGGCCCCCCCCCTTCCCCGTGTTTTTTTACGTTACCGGGGAAAGGAAACCCGGGTTTTCCACATATAAATTGCCCCGAACGACTGGTCCATGGGGCTCCTGTGGACTCCGTAGGTCCCCCCCGGGTAAAAGCCTATTTTCCCGCCTGAAATCGGGGAGGAGAATTTGGGGGGGGGGCATAGTTCTTTTTGGGCCGGCCACCCCGGAATACGAAAATCCTTTCCCCCCATTTTCCCGGAAATTTTTGGGGCCCAAAACCCTGCTCCAAGTTTGTAAAGGGACTTTGTTCTCTCCTTACCACTTTGTGCCAAAACAAGGTTCCCCGCCATACCCCCAAAGGGCCCTCCTACCCCCTCTCCCTTTCCGGAGGCTCCAGGGGACACACATAGGCTTTGGGACTTCATCAGGGCCCCTTCCCCCCTTCCGGGGGGACTGGGTCCATTTTGGGTAGTCACTGCCCTTTTTTTTCAAAGATGCCCCATTTGGGTCCGCCCCTGGCCCCCTTCTGCCCCCCATTTGGGCGGTCATTTTTTTAAAGCACATCTTTCGCCGCGGGTTTCCCCTTCCCTTTGTCCCCCGACGAGGCTCCAATTTTTTTCAAAAATTTGGGCGTGCCTTTTTTCCCCCCCTTGCAAATTAACTGGACTTCTCATCGGGTTTCCCCCCCAAAAAAAAAGGGGCCGGGTGGGAGAGGGAAAACCAGTTCTTGGGGGAAGTATCTCCCGGCACTTTGTGCCCGGGAAGCCGGGAAACTGGCCCCAAAATGTTTCCTTGGGCCCGGATTCTCCTATAACCAATCGGACTCCGACTCTAGGGGCCTTTTCCCCATTCCTTTTGGTCTTTGGGACGTCACCCACGCCCTCCCCCCCCTTTGGCCTCAGCCCCAGGTTCCTGCGTGGACAACCGGGTTGGGATACCCGGGGTCTTTTGGGCCCCTGACCCCCAACCAACCCCTTTACCAAGGCTTCTCCCCGCTGAACCCCAAGCTGCCCAAAGGAGAAGCCCCTCCCCCACGTTCCCGCCCAGGGTTAAAAATGTGGCTCTCGGCCAAATTTACATTCGCCTAAAGGTCCCCAGTTAAAAATTTGGGCCGGGTTTCCGGGGTCCGTTCAGAGTATTTCGACAATATAAACCCTTTCCCTAAAAGCTCTGCCTTCCCCCATCCCTCGGATCCCTAATCCCTTTCATGCCCCTCCCTTTAAGCCTTGGTCTTTAACCGTTTCCCCAAAAGGGGCCCTGCCCCGTCCCCGGGCCCTAGAATCCCCTGTGTTTTTGAAGTAAAGGACATTTTTAGACCATGAAAACCATCGGGGGTAAGCTTTTTCTTTCGGGGTTAGTTTGGGAAAAGGCTTCGGCCCCAAGAGGGGTTTTTCCCGGGGAACCGGGAGTCTAACATCCTAATCAAGATTTGCTTCGTAAGTTCCTTCGCCAAAGAAAGGGGGGGAAGACCTAAGGGGGGGGGTTTCTGTAGCGGCTGTCCCCTTCCCGGCCCCCGCCGCGGGCCCCCGGGGTTTCCCCCCTGCCGGGCCTGCCGGGGGTGGGGTGCCCCCGCTGGCAAGGGACAAAAGCCGGGGGTCCCCCCCCTGGAAAATAATTACCCCCCCCGCTTTCCTGCCCCCGTCCGCGTCTCCTGGGCCAGGCTGCGTGTGCCCTTCCCCTTTGGGGGGTTGGGGTGTTTGCGGGGGGGGTTCCGTAAATTTAAAGGGCCAGTCCCCCCGGAAAATTTTGGGTTGTCTGCTAGACGCCCCCCTTTTTTTGGGTCCGCTCTGCAGTAAATTTCCTCGCTGGATCAGGGTTCCCCGACCCCTTAGAAAAAGCTTTCCCTGAATTTTTTATTTCCGCCTTCCCGAAACCAGCCCCCTTTCCCTACTTTCCCCTAAACCCGAACCCCCTGCCGCCTCCCCTGCCCTTCCTCCTGTCCAACCCCAAACCATTCCGCCTCCCCTTGCCCTTCTCCCTGCCCCACGATACGATACTCGGACCCCGTTTCTTCCCTCCCCTGCCCCCTCCGGCCCGCCATGCAAGAAAAGTCACGTCAGGGGGCGCCCGGTTTAGCCCACCCCGCAGAAGTCCACCCCCTTTGCGCCGGGTTTCGGGTAAAAACCCGGGGGCTACTTAAATTCCTTTCCCCTGGCGTGGCTTGGGCTTTTAAATCGTTTTTTTTTGCGGTGGTCCAGGGGAAATTCCAAATCCCCCAGCCGTTACACTCAATAGGTCTGCTCCTTTTTCAAGACCCCCTTGGTCCATGAAGCTGCTATAAACCCACCCCCTTTTCTTAAATGCTGTTAAAAAGAGTTTGGCAAAAAGGTTTGCCTCCATAGTTATATAAAAGAAAAACAAAAACCCAAAAAAATTTTAACAATCAGAAAATATAAACAGTTAAGCAGAAAAGAATATCTTGTTTTAATTAGTAAAAAAAACTGGCAATAGATTCCCTTTAAGAGTATCAATCCAGACTCCACATGAAAAATCAGCTGCAAATTTTTCACATCTGACACTAACCAGCAGGGTTTCCTTCAGGGCAATATTGGCATTACCCCTGCAGTGATCATATAAATAAAAAAAAACAAAAAGGGCCAACGTAACTTGAATCTCCAAAGTCCTAATGCAAAAAGTAAAATGGCGGCAACAGTTACCATATGTCATTTATAAGACAGGTGCCTTATTTTATGGCAGAAGGGTTTCTGGCACTCCTCAGGTAGCAGGGCATGGTAACAACTGATACCTCTGCATACCCTGACTCTTGATATAATGCAAGATAGAAGCTGGTGTTGGGTGGAAAACCAGATGTTTCAGCTTATGGGGCCCCGCAATTACTTACTACTGGCCCTGTAATATTTCTAATGTAGCTGTATGTCTACTTTATACTATACGTATATTTTATATGCACTATGTATATGTAAGACTAATTTTATCTTTGCATTTTAATAAAATTAAAAGCATTAAAAAGTAGCACCAATGGTTCCTCCTTTTTCTCAGTTCAGAATGCAATAGACTGCCATGAGTCCTCACCCATCCCAATACTATATTGCTTATTCTAATGTAATTGAGACAAATGTGTGCATATACCAAGTATAGATGAGCGAACAGTAAAATGTTCGGGATCGAGTCGAACTTCAAATGGTAGTGTTGTTCGGTCCGAGGTTCAATTCAAACTCGAACTTAGACCCCATCAAAGTCAATGGGAGATGATGTTCGGGTTACTTTTTATACCTATACAGGTGAGAAGAAGCTGTAATTACCATCCATAACAGTAAACAGGATACACAGAACAACTTAGTGAAGAAAAATTGGCTCTAAGAGTGACAGAAAAAAATTGAGAGGCTGAAATACTTCATTCCTTTCAATGGCTAACTAAAAAGATGAGGAGGACAGCTTGCAAGCAGGGTCGTAGCTAAGGAAGAGCAGCGGTAGCAGCTGCTATGGGGCCCTGCATCCTGACGGGGCCCAAAAGCCCTTTTGACACATAAGAAGACACCGGAATTGGAAATGGCACATGGTAACTGGCAAGAGCCCCATTTAACTTTTTGCACCAAAGTCAAAAACCTTGAACTTACGGCTCTGCAGGCTGGACTAGATTAGACGGCAGTACCATTGATGTCAGCGAGAACATGCCAATGAGGAACATGGAGATTCCAGTTCGACTAGATTAGATGGTAGTACCATTGGTGGCAGCGAAAACATGCCAATGAGGAACATGAAGGTTCCGGTTCAACTACATTAGATGGCAGTACTATTGATTGGTGGCAGCGAGCACATGGCAATGGGGGATATGGAGGTTCTGGTTCAACTAGATTAGACAGCAGTACCATTGGTCTCAGCGAGAACATGCCACTGCGGGACATGGAGGTTTCGGTTCGACAAGATTAGGTGGCTGTACCACTGGTGGCAGCGAGAACATGCCAATGAGGAACATGAAGGTTCCGGTTCGGCTAGATTAGACGGCAGTACCATTGGTGGCAGCGAAAACATGCCAATGAGGAACATGGAGGTTCCGGTTCGACTAGATTAGACGTCAGTACCATTGGTGGCAGCGAGAACATGGCAATGAGGAACATGCAGGTTCCGGCTCAACTCACGCAATCTCCGCTCCTCACAGGACCTCCTCCTCTGCTCCCCTATCATCAGCTCCTCACACAACCGTCTCCAAGACTTCACTCGTGCTTCACCCATTCTCTGGAACGCCTTAACCCAAAACATCAGACTCTCCCCAACTTTCACCAGTTTCAAAACCAACCTGAAAACCCATCTCTTCAGGACAGCTTATAACCTACACTAACCCCACCACCCGTACACCGGCCCACAAAAGTGTCCGCCCCACACCTTCTGTCTCTCCCCTCCTTCCTTGTAGATTGTAAGCCCTGGCGGGCAGTGTCCTCTTTCCTCTCTGTATCAGTTACTAGTCATTTTTCGTCACCATTGTATTTGTTCAACATTTGTTATGTTTGTAACTCCCCTTGAATGTACAGCGCCCTGGAATCAGTGGCGCTCTAAAATAAATAATAATAATAAAAAAAATTAGACGGCAGTACCATTGGTGGCAGCGAGAACATGGCAATGAGGAACATGCAGGTTCCGGCTCGACCTTTCAAGCCATATGCGCTCTACTCTGTGAGCTTAACTGCCATCCTGCACCCGCCCTCTACCTAGAACCACTGCCTCAAGAAGACCTACACAATTGCGAAACAGTCGGGCCTTCTACATCCTCTGGTGAGTAAGGCTCTGTGTCTGCCTCCTCCTCCATCACTGCTGGGACCTGCTAATGCAGAGTGCCTAAAGCTTGTTCCAGTAAAAATAACCAGAACGGTCATGCTGAGAGGGCATCGTCCCGACTAACCATTTTGGTGGCCTCTTCAAAACTGCCAAGGATGGTGCAGAGATCCTTCACCTGTCTCCACTCTCTATGGGTCAACACCCCAAGGTCCACACCACTGCTAGTCAGGCCATGCAACATTTCATACATCATAATGGTATTACATTGCTGCCACAATCGTTGTAGCATGTGGAGGGTGGAATTCCAGTGTGTTGCCACATCACATATCAGACGGTTGACAGGGAGGGCCAGATCACGCTGCAACGCTGCTAGTCGTGCCAAAGCAGAGTGCGAATGCCAGAACTGTGAGCTAAGACCGCAAGCCTTCCTCAGCAGACAGTCAAGACCCGGGTAGCGCTTGAACAATTTTTGCACAACCAGGTTCATGACGTGTGCCAGGCAAGGAATGTACGTAAGTCTTCCGGTCTTAAGGACCGCAAGGAGATTGCTCCCGTTGTCGCACACCACATTGCCTGGTGCCAGGGTCTTAGCACCCAACCATTGGTCGGTCTGAATGCGCAGAGCCATCCACAGCTCTTGACCTGTGTGTTAACGGTCTCCAAGCAAATTAATTTGAGAATGGCCTGGTTTCTCTTGGCATGTGTTGCTACCTGTCGAGGTTGGGGACCTGGACTCTGCACCATCCCAGCAGTGTTGAAGAGTGTCGGCCGAAACTCATCACCAGAGACACTGTCATCCACCAAACTCACCCAGTGAGCAGTCAGTGAGATGTAACGCTCTTGACAGTGATTACTAGTCCATGTGTCTGTAGTAAGATGGACTTTGGTGGACACAGATGCAGCCAACACACTGGAGATCTTTTCTGCAATGTGGCGGGCCAGGGCAGGGACAGCTTTTCTGGGGAAGAAATGGCTGCTCGGCATCTGATATTGGCCGCATGCCAGGGCCATGACGGGGTGGAACCCATCTGTGCCCACCAAGTGGAAAGGCAACATTTCCAAGGCCAACAGCCTGGCTATGCCGACATACATGCTTTTGGCTTTGGGGTGGCTGGGGTGAAAGTGTTTCTTATGCTCCCACACCTGGTACACAGAAGTCTGGCTGCCGGCCTGGCTGCTGTACGACGTGCAGGTCACACTGGTGGAAGGGGAAGGTGTAGGCTGTGTTGCTGGTGGTGGGACTTGGCCAACAGTATCTGGGACTGGGGTTGGTGTTTGCTCATGCTGCTCCGGCACATCGGCAGCAGAGGACCGCTTGGGCTTGGAAGTGGTGGATGAGGAGGAGGCAGAAGATGTTACGGTGATTGGAAGCTCAGGACCTATGTGGCCTTTTTTCTCCAAGCGACTATTCCACAGCAATTCATGCTTTCCATGCATGTGCCTGTTCATGCTCGTTGGGCTTAAACTCTTTTCATTCTTTCCTCAACTGACGCGTTGACGGCAAATCCGGCGAATCTGAGGCTTGATTGAAAAAGGCCCAGGCTTCACAGGTCCTGGACCACTTCGACTGTGAATACCTAGTAGCGGTGTTCCTGTTGCCACCACTGACCACGGCTGGCAGAGTAATGTCAGCGGACTTGTGCAACCGCCCTCTCCCTTTCTGAGGGCGAACCCACACTGACACTACTCCATCATTCTCCTTCACTGATGATGTGCTCGCCAGCTGCTACTCAAAAGACCACGTTGGATCTGCAATGTCATCATCATCACAGGTGACTTCCTCTTCCTCACAGTCTACATCCTCAAGCTGCGGGCTTGAAGCCACAGGCACTGCAAAGCATTGCTGACCGCTCGGTATTTCTGCCGACGGACTAGCTTCTTTCTCCTCTGAGGGCATCAGCGATTGGGCGTCAGAGAAGACAAAATCATCCTCCTTGGCCTCTTGATCTTTTGAAATGCTTTCTGACCCCAACCGCATTGTGTGATCAAAGAGCTCTTCAGAATATGGATTATTTGGAATGGTCTGTATATTGGGTTGTGACATTCGGCCCGTGCTTCAGGTTGGACTGATGATGTTGATGACATTTGTGGCAATGACTGAGAGGAAGAGAAGGTAAAAGCAATAGATGCTGGGTGGTCTGATAACCACTGAAGAAAAGATTGGCAAAGCTGTTCAGTAATGAGACACACAGGGAACTGAGCAAGCGATGACAGTCCTGACGGTTCTGCGACTGACGATTTGCTCGCTTGTGTGCTGTCCGGAGCACCGGAAGGAGCGCCTTGACTCGTAACCCCAACTCCACTTTCTACGCCCCTCCTTGCTTGCTTATCGCCTCTAGTTCCCACCATGTTCAAAAGCTAAATATTATAGTTCTGTGCGTGGCACAAGATATATGTAATAAAAAAGAGAGAAGTGTATATATATATATGTAGATCACAATAACGCACTGGTATATTTCAGCATTATGTGTACTTAAAATGTGGCAAAATTACACTTTTTGGCATTCAGTAAGATTTAGCAACAGAGAGAACTCTATTTCCTGGATATATATCTGTATGACAATAACACACGGTATATTTGAAAGGTATTTCACCCTCAAAACTGCCAAACATAAACTTTCTTTGCATAGGAGATTTGGAGACGGTGTGTTATACAATTACTGAACCCCCTAACTACTATTTACCTAACTAATCTAAATAGCAGCTTTTCCTGTATAAAATCATTAATAAACAAATCTTGTGCCTACATGCAAGCAAGCAGACAGAGAGCAATCTGTCCATTACAGACAGTGAGCTGAAAATGGCATTCAGAATGCACTACAGTGAAATATATATAACATGGTCATGTGCTTTTTAGCAGCCACTGAGAGCCCTACACCTCAGCGATTACGTTTTTGACACTTTTCTGTGCTCTGCACTGATTGGATGTCCACCAAAAGTGCAGGAAGGCACTGAAAGCTATTAAAATGGCATGTGGAATGCCATGGCAAACTCGAACAGTTACTCGAACGAACGGTAAAATGTTTGGTTCGGTTCGAGACAATGGAGATGTTCGATTCGACTTAACTTTTCTCGAACGGTTCGATCAATACTAGTACCAAGTACTTAATTGAAGAACATATTTTCAGCACCTGCTTGTCCCAGTTTGTCTGGCATTGTATACATATACTGTAGACTTGTTTTCTAGAGAGCACATAGGCATGTATGACAAAATGCAGCTCCCAGGATCAGGATTAATCTTTGTTCTTCAATGTCCCCTGCTGTTTCTGGAACTTAAGAGGTTCATTGATTCTTGTCTCTTTCTTTTCAAAGCTTTTTAAGACAAATGGCCTGGTCACATCTCAATGCAGCAGGTGCTGTTAAAGAACTTTGCACCTTTCACTCTAAACACATCTTCTCTGTCATTCCTGCTGATCAATCTGGCAAGCTTTATCTTCTGACTTCCAGCTTTGAAGTAAGCCTGGTGTTTGTCACTTTGTGGACAGGCCACTGTTAGGAGTATGTTCTGACATTTGTGAGTATGTGTCAATTAGCAAGAAGAAGGAATGGCACTGATAAGAAAGAAAGGATCTAAATGAGTCCTGAAACTTCAAATACATCACACAAGCCAGAAAGCAGAAAAATCTCTGTGTAGTCACTAGGTCACTGAATCTGTGTCATTGTACAGGCATGGTATCTAGTATGCAGCTTTTGTTTTCAGTAAAATAGGGTTTATTGGATGCAGAACAAAATTTTATATTAATTAAATTGCACACGCTTTACATTGGTGTAAGTTTTAAGAACATACAGTATAAGAAAACACATTAATCACTATTTGGTAATATAGTATAATCACGCCTTAGCTAGAAATATTGCCCACTGTCTTCTCCCATAAGACCCAAACTGTAGCTTTTGTGAAATATCCAGTGCCTGCTCATTGTCCCTGCAGCCTTGTGTGGCATTAATTAAAAGCTTCAGCAGAGAAAAGGGAATACTTCTATAAATGACACATCTTTGGGAATTGCTGTCTATATAATTCCCTTACCCTTTGAAACCAGTTTAGTCTGGCATCCAAAAAAAGTTTTAGACTTCTACTTCTCTGACCATTGGCTTTCATTGACCTTCCAATATTCCCAATATCTCATAATCCTCTGAGTTTTATTGATGGTGATGCAGCAATCTTATTGCACTGCACGTTATACAGTGACTCTAAACTGTCACCGTATTTTAATCCTAACACACTCTTTGGACACAACAAATTAGTCATTCAGCATAAGAAATGTGAAAATAAAATTATTGCACCTTCTATGTTGGCCACAAATTAAACTAACCCTTCAGCCAAATGATGCCAAATTGTAATAATCATGTCGCAGCCAAATATGCCATTTTTTCATTCCAGAAAATGCATTAATGTCAGAGGTAGGATTTTCTATTTGACTCACTAAAATATGCCCGCAAGGTGCCTTAGGCATTTCAGAAAACTCTTCCTAAATTTATAATGAAAAAAAGCAATTAAAATGTCATAAATATATTTTATATTAATAATGCCAGAGTTGAGTTCATTACATAAATGCAGGATTAGAACCAAGCTCAGTACATATTAAGCCTATTACATGTATACAGTACCAGAACCAAGCTCAGTACATATTAAGCTTATTACATGTATATAGTGCCAGAACCAAGCTCAGTACACATTAAGCTTATTACATGTATATAGTGCCAGAACCAAGTTCAGTACACATTAATCTTATTACATGTATACAGTGCCAGAACCAAGCTCAGTACACATTAAACTTATTACATGTATACAGCGCCAGAACCAAGCTCATTCATATTAAGCTTATTACATGTATAAAGTTCCAGAATCAAGCTCATTAAATAGGTTTTCCCCCCAAGGATAAGTGAAAATGGATATGATCAAGAACCAGAACTCAGTCTGAAATATGTAAGCATGCATGTTTGTTTTTATGGCATTTTAAAGCCTCTAATAAAGTACAAGAATTTTAAGGAAGAAGTGTCAATACCATTTTTTTTTAATTAAAAAGGTCTTTTTTGCTGGGGTTCCCACAAACACCTAAAACAGAGGCCCTTGTTCTTGTTTGATACACATGCACAGTGACATAGTAAATAGAGCAGCAGTGGCTCAGCATATGCACTGCTATTCCATTGAAGGTCTATGGGCGACATGTCACACAAGAGGCGCCCTAACGCGAGTTTTAAGGTGCATTAAATCAGTGTAAAATTTGCCTGAATGAATGAACCTGTCAGAAATCTAGAGTCTGGAATACCTGCATAGTAAAATTGATGTGCCTAATCTAGGCGCATAACAAAATGTAGGCACACAGCATATCATTATTATTATTATTTATTTATTTTAGAGCGCCATTAATTCCAGTGCGCTGTACATTTAAGGGGAATTACATACATAACAAATGTTGAACAATTACAATGGTGACAAAAATGACTAGTAACTGAAACAGAGAGGAAAGAGGACCCTGCCCGCGAGGGCTTACAATCTGCAAGGAAGAAGGGGAGAGACAGAAGGTGTGGGGCAGACATGTTTGCGGGCCGGTGTAGTGGTGGTGGGGGTAGTGTGGGTTGTAGGCTATCCTGAAGAGATGGGTTTTCAGGTTGCTTTTGAAGCTGGTGAAAGTTGGGGAGAGTCTGATGTTATGGGTTAAGGAGTTCCAGAGTGTGGGTGAAGCACGGGAGAAGTCTTGGAGACGGTTATGTGAGGAGCTGATAAGAGGGGAGCAGAGGAGAAGGTCCTGTGAGGAGCGGAGATTGCGTGAGGGGAGGTATCTGGAGATTAGAGCAGAGATGTATGGAGGGGAGAGGTTATGGAGAGCCTTGTAGGTCAGGGTGAGTAATTTGAACTGAATTCATTGGGCAATGGGCAGCCAGTGAAGGGATTGGCAGAGGGGAGAGGCAGAGGAGTAGCGAGGAGAGAGGTGAATCAGACGGGCAGCAGAGTTGAGGATGGATTGGAGGGGAGCGAGGGTGCTAGCTGGGAGGCCACAGAGAAGGATGTTGCAGTAGTCAAGGCGGGAGATGACGAGGGTGAGGACTAGCGTTTTAGTAGTGTCAGAGTTGAGGAATGGGCCGATGCGTGAAATATTTTTCAGGTGGAGGCGGCAGGCAGAGGTGAGGGCTTGGATGTGCGGTTTGAAGGATAAAGAGGAGTCAAAGGTTATCCCAAGGCAGCGGACTTGTGGAGCTGGTGAGAGGGTGTGGCCATTAACAGTGATAGAGAGATCAGGTGGAGGGAGAGAGGGACGGTGGAAAGATGGTGAATTCTGTTTTATCCACATTTAGTTTTAAGCGACGGGAGGAGAAGAAGGAGGAAATGGATGATAGGCATTTTGGGATCCGGGAGAGAAGAGAGTTAATATCAGGACCGGAGATATAAAGCTGGGTGTCGTCCGCGTACAGGTGGTAGTTAAAGCCATGTGAGGCTATGAGCTGACCCAGACCAAGAGTGTAGAGAGAGAAGAGGAGTGGGCCCAGGACAGACCCCTGAGGGACATCAACAGAGAGCGGGTGGGAGGAGGAGATGGTGCAGGAGTGAGAGACATTGAATGTCCGTTCAGAGAGGTATGAAGAGATCCAGGAGAGGGCCAGGTCCGTGATGCCGAGGGAGGAGAGGATTTGTAGCAGGATGGAGTGGTCGACCATGTCAAAGGCAGAGGACAGGTCTAGGAGGAGAAGCACAGAATAGTGGCGTGAGGCTTTAGCAGTTACTAGGTCGTTGGTGACCTTGGTGAGGGCGGTTTCGGTAGAGTGGTGAGGTCGAAAACCAGATTGTAGTGGGTCAAGAAGAGAGTTGGAGGAGAGGTGGGAGGACAGCTGAAGATAGACGTGCTGCTCGAGGAGTTTGGATGCAAAAGGGAGCAGTGAGATGGGAGGATAGTTGGACAGTGAGAAGGGGTTGAGAGATGGTTTCTTAAGGATAGGTGTGATGGTCGCGTGTTTGAGAGGAAGGGAAGATGCCAGAGGTTAATGATAGATTGAAAAGGTGGGTGAGGGCTGGGAAAATAACAGTGCTGAGGTCTGGGATGAGGTAGGATGGCAGTGGGTCAAGGTTACAGGTAGTGAGGTTGGATTTGGACACTAGAGAGGAAAGGTTATCGTGACTAACAGTGGGAAAGCAGGTTATGGAAGTGTTCACTGGGGACTGTGTCAGGGTGAGGGTGGGTGGTGGCGATGGTAGGGGTATAGAGGTGGGTAGTGGGGACTGAGGGGTGAAGCTTTCTCTGAGGAGGTTGATCTTATGTAAGAAATGAGTGGCAAAGTCGTCCGCTGATAGGAGAGATGGGGGAGGAGGTGCAGGGGGGCGAAGGAGAGAGTTGAAGGTGTTGAATAAATGTCTGGGGTTGTGAGACAAGGAGGATATGAGATTGGTGAAGTAATCCTGTTTGGCGGTGGTGAGTGCAGACTTAAATGTGTGTAGCGATTGTTTGTATGAGGTGAAGTCGTCGGTGGAGCGGCTTTTCTTCCAGCGGCGTTCAGCAATTCTGGAAGCTCGCCTCAGTTGTTTAGTGGAGGCTGTGTGCCAGGGTTGTCTGTTGATGTTGCGGGTTCTGTTGTGTGTGAGAGGAGCGACTGAGTCAAGGGTGGTGGTGATTGTGTTGTTGTAGAAAGCAGCGGCTGTGTCTGGGTTGTCAAGTGAGGATATGGTAGAAAGAGGTGCAAGAGAATCAGAGAGAGTGCGAGGGTTGAGGTTTTGTAAGTTCCTGCGGGGGTGCACTAGATGTGAGACAGGAGGAGCAGGTGGAGTGGAGATGGTGGAGAAGGTAATCAGGTTGTGGTCAGATATGGGGTGAGGGGAGTTTGAGATGTCAGATAGGGGGCAGAGGCGGGTGAAGATGAGGTCCAGCGTGTGTCCGTCTGTGTGGGTGGCTCCAGAGGTCCACTGTGAGAGGCCGAAGGAAGAGGAGAGCGAGAGGAGTTTGTTGGCAGCAGGGAGGTGTGCATCAATTGGGATGTTAAAATCTCCCATGACAATAGTGGGGATGTCAGTGGAAAGAAAGGGGAGAAGCCAGGAAGATAAGTGGTAGAAGAAGGCAGTGGCAGGGCCTGGGGGGCGGTAGACCACAGCCACTTGCAGGTTGGAGGGGGAGTAGATGCGGACAGAGTGCACCTCAAAGGAGGGGAGGGTAAGGGAGGGTAGAGGAGGAATGGGAACAAAAGAGCAGGTATCAGATAGGAGAAGGCCAACACCTCCTCCATGCTTGTTACCGGGGCGGGGAGTGTGGGAAAGTTGGAGACCGCCAAAGGAGAGTGCGGCAGGGGAGACAGTGTCAGAGGGGGTCAGCCAGGTTTCTGTTAGACCAAGGAAAAGTAATTTGTGAGAGATGAATAGGTCGTGTATGTAGGAGAGTTTGTTACATACAGACCGTGGGTTCCAGAGAGCTCCAGGGAGAGAGAGAGAGTGAGCTGGGATCAAGGGAATGTGTTTAAATTTGAGAGGGTTTACAGAGTTTGTGGGGGTGGATCTGTTGGTAATGCTAGGGACAATAGTGGGAATGTGCTGAGGAGGCCCTGGGTTATGGCATATCATTGCTAGCATATTTGATGCACCTACTTTAGGCGCATTGAAAGGTATCATGCCTGGAGTAAAATACACCTGGTTTTGCTCTACTACAGTCAATCTATATAGACAGTGGGGTGTCAACAGTTTTTTTGTGCAAAATGCACCAAAAAATGGTGCAGCCCTAATGGGACATGTCGCCCTATATGTCTGACAAAGATAGCCAAGTATCCGATATTGACTTTGCTCAGCTATATTCAAAACTTCTATAGAAGTTAGTGGGGAGAGCTGTGCAAGCTCAGCCATCTTGTTCTCTGAAGCCAGCTCATAGCTAACTACAAGTCAGCGTCAGAAAACCCCATTAATGTGGACTAGAATACCATGGTTTGTAGATAAAGAATCCAATGTTATCCAGTTACAAACAATTCTGCCATGTTGTCTTGGCAAATATATGCTGTACCTAGCATATTTATTTGACCATTATTCTATTTAATAAAAGAAAGTTAGTCTATGATTGATCAATATGTTGAATAGTTGTACTTGTAGTGTTATAATCGTACTGCTTATGGTTAAAGAAAGTGAAATTTAGTTAAATAAAGTGAATAAAGTTAAATAAAGTGAAATTTGGTTAATACATTTGAGAGGATTACTGTCCAAATTTTAAAGCTACAGAACCTACTTCTAAAGGCTGACAAAGTGAGAAGTTTTAAAAAATCTTTCTTGCTAACACAACATACAGGTTTACTGAAAGTGATGTATAATGTTGATTTTAAGATGTGTCAGCAGAGGTCACAAAGTAAATTTTAGCAATGTATGGGAAATTGGGTCTCTGCCAGTTAATAAATGTTTTGTTTGGTTTGCCTCTGGATCAGCTAGGGTTTAAAACTATAAATATTCTTGATGGACTTTTTCAACTCGTTAACTGTGTAACTATATTTACAATTAGTGTTGTGCTTTGGATTGAAGTTGATGTAAAATTTTACCCAAATATCAGAAATTTGATTCACGTCAACCCACATCGAGTTTTTAAAAAAAATCACCAAAAATAGACCATAACCCATAACATGGGAGTAGGGATTTTTATGGATGTTTAAAGGTCAGTTTACTATTCTGCGATGTTCCCGGCCCAGCAGCTCTTCTTGCTCAGCATCATTTCTGATCTGATGTCATGTCCACTTAACATAACAAAGGTTATGTTTTGGTAACCCAAAGTGATGTCAGACCAGTAGTGATCCCACACCAGGACACCAACAGACTGGGAGCACTTTGGGACAATAAGTTAAATCTTAAAGGGGTTGTCTCACCATGGTGTTTCACGGAGTCACAAGCAGCTTTAGATTCATGCTACCTGTCTCTTCCTGGCTGTTGGTGGTCCTATAGCAGTGATTAGCATATTAGCTCTTTATTCCAAAATCTTGTAATTGCACTGACATGAGAACTGGAGATGTTATTTATGTTGCAGAGGGCTTAGAACTCCGTAAACAAAAGTAATTAATCTCCTTTGTTTGTTAGTGATAACACAATCTGTTCTCAAGATGCCAGCTGACCTGTGGTGATGTCACTCCCTGCTATCAGATAAAACAAAGAGCAGAGAGAGAAGGAGAGAGCAGGACAGTAACCAGAGAAAACTGTGTGTACTCAGCGCAAATAAAATTTCCATCATCTCCTGACCAGGGAGAAATCAAAAGAGGAATGTATTTGGAAAAAGTCTTCATTCACGGTTCCATACATGTTGAAAGCTTATCTTTGCAGTTAGACAATATTAATACCCATAAGAAATCCTAACCCTTACCTCAGTCGTTAGGATTACAGTTTTAGTTAAGGCCAAGAGTAGGGTAAGGATAAGAAAGTGATTTGAGGTCGGGATTTTTCCAACCCAAGTTGTTTTGGCCAAACCATATTTCTGCAACTCTATTTACCATTGACCACAAGTCTGCACTTAGTAGTCAAATGGCACATTTACCCAGAATGGGCATTAAGATCAAATGTAATGCTACATGGCACCAGTTTAAATAAAAAGCAATCATGTAACAGTTGTCCTGATTTCAGCTGCTATGACTTAGCCATTCTTACCTCTATGACCTCCAGATACCTTAATAAGGCATATAAAAGGATTGTGTTGTTGAGGGATTTTCTTCAATTATACTTCCCATCCTCTTCAGCTCAAACAAGAATCTCATCCAGTAAAGCTGAGAAGAAACATGATGTGGGGGATGTGATCAAGTAGGGTTAGAAACTATCACTTCTTCCTTATAGCCTGATGACCTTGGAGGGAACCTGTCATCTTAAAAATGCTGTAGAGTATTCCTGCAACATCTTATAGAGCAGTAGCAGTTAAAAGGTTTTTATTATTAATAATAATAATAATAATAATAATAAGGCAATGTTCACACGGCTTATTGCCGAGGTAATTGCGGGGACAGATTTCGCACCGCAATTACGCCGGCAGCCGTGCAGCGGGGGCGGGGCAGGGGGCCAGCAGCTCGCCGACCCCATAGACACTCATTATTCATGGCGCGTACACGTCGTAAATAATGTGCATGTCACTTTCTCCCCCCTTTGCGGATTCATCGAGCGGGGGGAAGAGACGGAATCCATAGTTCTCTATGAGAACTGTGGATTACTGTAGTTACTGGGACGGATTGGAGCCGTACTGCAGTACAAATACGGCACGCAGTACGGCTCCAATCAGTCCCAGAATAAGCTGTGTGAACGAGGCCTAATAATAATCATAATAATAATAATCTTTATTTATATAGCGCCAACATATTCCGTAGCACTTTACAATATAGAGGGTGTAAGCACAGACAAACCAGACATTACATTATAAAAAAGCTACTTAAAAATGAGGTGTGAGGGCCCTGCTCGCAAGAGCTTACAATCTATTAGGGTATGTGGGTGAAACAAAGGGTGAGAAGTGCTTGGTTTACAATGGTCAAGCCATGTTATATAAATATGTAGTAGTATACATAAAAAATATAATATAGTTTTTTGGGAAAAAAATAGTTATAACTTGTATTTTATTCAATTAAAACTCTACTGATTCTGTTCATTCTGGGAGTCCAGTGGGCAGTCTCAGTCAGTGTCTCTTTCCTGTATGCATACAGACCTAGCTATCACTTATTAGCCTGCCTATTGGACTCCTAAACCCAGAACAAGCAGGAACTTAAATGAATAAAATACAAGTTTTGAGCTGTCGGATCAGACTGCTCATTTATCACGACAGTGATAGGCACTATTGAAAAAAAGAACAAAGTGACAAACAATAATTATGCTCACCTTGTAGGTGTCAAGCTGGAAGTACTATACAAGGTACAACACAGCGCCTCACCTAGCAAATAGGAAGTCTTCTTGTTCCCCACAAGCAGAGTGGACTACAGTTCACACTGTTTTTTAAGCATCAAATACTCAATAGAAATCCTGTTGGTGTGTTGCAAAGGGATTTAAGTTGTTATGGATTAACAATATCTTCTTATATGTGGCCCATTGCTGTGTCCGATCATCACATCAGGCCTGAATTGGATTGTATATTGCTGCCTTTTATCTTTTTTTTAATTTGTTAATTGTATGTTTTTGCCTCTTTCCTTTGTTTGCTTCCTCTGAGATAGTTATTTAGAGCTGCACATTTATTTACCTGCCAGAAATGATGTCTTTTAGCACAGCTTGATTTGTGGATGATAACTGAACTTTAAAACTCTACTGACTGCAGTGTTATTATCCCAAAAGGCTTTTCAGTTACAGTTAAAGCAATACACTATAAATGTTAGTGACACAATCAGATTTTAGCTCTATAATTACAATTAGTGCACATCATAAACTTAGATTAGAGCTCCCTGACCTCACAGTATATCTTCTAGGAGACATCACCAGTACTTATGGCTGCAGAAAGTAGTATTCTGCTTTTCAGTATGGTTCCACACATGCTGTATGTAATAGAAATACAATAAAAGAAATGCAATTAAAGGATTTTCCCATAATGAATGGCATAGCACTATGATATGCTTTCATTTACTGACAGTTGAGGTTTTGAGATTCTGGATCCCCATAGATCCTTATAGGGTGCAAAGACACATTGTCCAGCTTGTTCCCTTGAGCACTTACCTATTCTCCGCTGTGAAAGGCTTCTCGCAGCATCTGTTCTTCTCTGCCTTTTGTGTATTGTGTGCATGCGCTAGCACTCATTGATTTAAAGGGCCAGTGCGTGCCACCTACCTGCTCCTTTGCCTGTCCCTATTTAAAAGGACCCCTTCCCACCTCTGCGCCTGATCTTTGTTTTTGTTTTTCCATGCAATCATGTGTGGTTTCTGGTGTTTTGATTCTTGGTTCAAAAATCCCTACATGTCACTGCCTGCCCTGTCCTTTGGCTTGTCTGTGACCATGAGCAAACTATCCTTTCTTGACCTACTGACTGTTTGACCACGCCTCTCTTCTGCTCCGTCATGACTGTGCCTGGATGTCAGCTGTGACTATGTTGTGGCTAGTGACCTGAAAATACCCTGCAGCAAAGTCCAGATCACTGTGCAGGGGTTAAAGACTGAAAACTGGGGACTTCTTAAACTCCTCTCCCCAGCATGGTTCTATGCAAAAATGCCCAGTAGATCCACCTGCTGACTCTAGTGCAGTGTGTCTCAACTCCAGTCCTCAAGACCCATCAACAGGTCATGTTTTCTGGCATTCCTTAGCATTGCACAGGTGATATAATTATGGTCAGTGCATTTTGTGGGAAATCCTGAAAACATGACCTGGTGGTGGGTCCTGAGAACAGAAACACTGCTCTAGTGAGTCCTTAGAAAAGACCCTGTACATTCTGAAGATCTTTTACCAATTTTTCATGCCCAGCAATTTTTCCAGCCACCCACCGAACAGAAACCTACAAACAGTCCCACTATAACACAATGCACTGGAATGGGGATTTCATGTAGTTTGATGCAAAGCAAGTGGCCGGCAATGCATCTGTAAAAAAGAAATGCTGTAAGGACCATCATCTCTATGTTCTCAGGATTGGGGAGGGGGGGGGGGGGGTCCCTAAAGCTTGGACCCCAGCTAATCATAATATTAATGTTTGCACCAGCAAAATGCCATTAAATGATGACAATACCCCTTTAAAAAGCAACTGAATAAACACATAAAATGGAAAGAGGGCAACACAAGGGCTTATCTTTACTATTTATTTTAGCTATATAGTATATGTAGTATGAAAATATTGTAAACACAAGTTTATCAAAGGCGTGCAAGCTTGTGGCTGACCAACTGTGATTTAAGCAATATGTTGGTATGTCCTCAGCTAAATGTATAGTCCACATAAACAAATCAGTATTCTTGCACGTAGTGGCATATTTCCAGAAACAGGATTGCCAGTCACAGAGCAGGTTTGATATATAATAACCACAATATCAACCTGACTTTGAATCAAGGGTAAAATTTGGCTGGAGTCACACATATCAACAGCAGCTATATTCTAAAACTCGGCACATACTTAGTCAGCTTCTTGTCCCTTTGTGCACATTTCTCCAAAGAGAGCAGCAAAACAGCACTGGAAGCAAAGGAGAGAGTGTGAGGTGGTCAATCTCGTCCTTCAGTTTCGAGGGCCTGTGGGTTTGGGTCGGGGACAGGAACTCCCTGTACAGACACTGTGTCTGCTAGAGGAGAACCTTTTTCACAGAAGAGCATTTTGTTCTCTGCCACCAAGGAAAACTCACACAACAGACACATACAAGTATGGAAAATGAATATTTTTCGTAATGTGTCTTTTTTTCTTCTTAGAATGTACAGTTCTCATTTTTCCTTAAGGGTGCAGTAAAAATCTGCCTAAAATCGGATGCCAAAATCTTGTAAGAGTAAGTATGTTAGCTTAGAATACTTCTGAGACAGGTCATTATCCAAGTGGAACCTGACAAAAAAATTGTAATGTCGATCACGTCATATAATTCCACTGAAAATATCAAAATACAAGACAAATTATTGTCATATTTATTACAGAACTTGGTTTCAACAGAACGTTATCTTGTGCCCAATTGAGTTATATATGCAATGTGTAGCTATAGATGGGACTTATTCCCACCTACCTATTCCTTGCTGGAAAAAAGGACAGCACAATTGAACCTGAAGGGTCTTTTAACATGAACCAATTATCTAGTGATTGGTCATTGCTTTTTGTAAAAGGCCTTATGATAAGCCTTCTTTTTATCTGATTGCATAATTTATGCTACAGTAGAAATCATGATTGTGCTGCCAAAAAAGATAAAAATGGTCAGCACATTCAAAAATAGTGTGAAATAAATGGCACAGGTGCATGCTGCCATGACTATAACGTACTATATATGCAAAACCACAGAAACAAGAACCACAGAAGCAGCATCTTGCAGATGCCAAAAGACATATAGGGAAACATGTATGAACGGGGCTGCTCCAGAAGTCTGGCGTCCATACAGCCCGAGATCTAGCGCAGTCCCGTTCGCTATATTTTTTAAATGCACGCATGCCAGTATCAGGCACATTACTACTTTGGTACTTTGTAATGCGCCTGATATCGGGGGGCGTGCAGGAGGCAGGGCGCATTAGAACCGTACGATTCTACACATTTATGAATGGGAGAACGGCAAAATAGGCACCTTACTGCTTGAACAGGTAGACCACTTTAAAAGTGGTTTACTTGAGCCAGAATTGTCGTCTTTGCGCTAGAATGCACCTGATTTATGACCCACAGTAGACCGGGTTCATAAATTCAGGTACATTCTATTATAATGCACATAAAAATCATCATCTAAGTGCCAAAACTCATACATGTCACCCATAATTGCTCAATTTATAAAATATTTCAAACATCATTACTGCTGCGTCTAGTATACATGAAAATCTAAAGCTTTAAGGCCTCATGAATGAAAACTGTTTCGATTCCTTTGTTGCCCTAGACAACCATTAGGCGCTCCCCTCTTATTTCATATAGTGCTCTGAAAAAATGAAAGGGGAGCTCTGGTAGTTGCTATGGGCAACAAAGAACATCTTAGACCTAGACATTTTTTATAAATGCCCCCCTTATGATGAAAACTGTGAGAACCTAACAACAGAGACGAAGTGGTCTTAATTCATATGGGAACCTACTCTAAATCTTACCTCTTTAGGTGCCTTTCCAGGCCGCCATACATTTCAGGGTTGTTTATCTGTCTATTGGCATCTGCAGAGTGATGCTGGTTCGTTTCCATGTGTTTGCAGCCATGACAACTTTATGTTCCAATTTTGGGCAGTGATGACCTTTAATTTTTATTTTCTGCATGGGGGATTGGCTGCCTCCATATTGATCCCACCCATTCATTCAGGATGTTTATAATCAGAACAGAGTATAGCTGGAATCCTCATACCCCAACATTTATGGAGGCCTGAAAAGGAACCAACAGATTGTTTAGAGTAGGGCTCCATTTGAACTGAGACCACCTTATCATTGATGGGTGGGCCCTCAGAGTTTTTTTTTTTAGGATTCAAAAAAGCTTTATTGAAAAGAGATAAACAGACATAAAATCCAACATACAAAAAAGGAAGACATGGAAGGTCTCCTAGAACACAAGGTGTACAACCACAATAATAGAAAAATGGGCCAACGAGGCCTAAAACAGTGTATTGGACACAATAAAAAAAACAACCACTAACCACTTATATAAGATTATATGAAGATAAATGCTGATATAACAGACTAGAAGATGCAAATAGTACAGAAATGGTAGTACTCTAATAGTATACAACATAGATGACAATATTAGACTTTAACAGATGGGGAGGGGTGAGAGGTAAAAAAGAAGGGGGGGATGGGAGAAATATCGACATGTCAAGGGAACACTACTTGACGCGTACTATGCTGTGGATAAATATCAGGCTAGAATCACAATTTATCCTGACATAGAGCTTCCTGAAATATGGGGGAAATTTTGGAAGGAAAGCCAAGGGTCCCTGTCCCATGCAGAAGGCGTACCTGGACCGCAGATGAGGCCAAAAGTTCCTCCATAAGATATATTCTAGAGACCTCATTAAACCATTCTTCAATGGTAGGCGGCTCAGAGGACCGCCAGTGCCTAGGAATAATGGTTTTGGCGGCTTGAAACAGGTAGCGGAGTAGTGACTTTTTGTAAGCGGAGATCACAGAGTCAAACATAAAAAGAAGGACTGCTTCAGGCATCTTAAGGATGGAAGAGTTAGTCAATTTTCAAATTATATCAAAAATTATGTCCCAGAAATTTCTTAAGGACCTACACTCCCACCAAACATGCACCATGGTGCCCACTTCCAGCCCACAGTGCCAGCAGGTATCTGGTACAGAGGGGAACCATTTATGTACAAGATAGGGGACGCTGTACCACCTGGAGAGGATTTTAAAGCTGGTCTCCTGTGCTCTGGAGGCTATTACTGCTTTATGGGATAGGGTGAAACAGCCATTGGGCCTGTGAAAATGACTTGTCAAGCTCATCTTCCCAGGCCTTATGAAAGATGGGAGTGAGGACTTATGTTCAGAGGATAGTTCCCTATAAATAGAAGAGATGACGTGCCGCAGAGGGGCACTAAGGAGGCACATCTGCTCAAAAGGTGAAAGAGGTCTCTTAAAATCGCCAGTATGTTTGAGAGAATTAAAAAAAAGTGCCGTAACTGGGCATATTGAAAAAAGGATAAAGAATTGGAGGTCATCTCTCTGGGAAGGGACTGGAATGGGAGAATGTCAGATCCAAGAACCAGGTTATGGAAGCGGAGAGGACTTATCTTAGAAAACCCCAGAAAGGATGGGACCTCTAGGCCGGGAGGAAAGGCAGGATTATCAACTATAGGAAGTAGTGGCCCAGCCCGGTTGATTAAATTATGGGAGGATTTATAGGTGATAATCGTAGCTAGAGTATGATGAGTTGGGAAAGAGGTTGGGTACCTGGCTACTAAAGACTGAGTCCAGATCCAAGGGAGCGAGGCAAGAGATAAAGGACAGACCATTGGCCCTCACAGTTTTGATCAAAATATGTGCTAAGAGCCTAAGATTTTCATGTGTACGGGATGTAACAGAAATGCACTTTGAAATAATTTGTAATAATTTGCAGTATTAATACGTTTAGTGGTATCTACACAGTGCTGCTAAGTCATTTCTGAGTGTCAACAATAATATATATATAAGGCTACATGATCTGTTATAAGTTATGAATATTTATTTGTGCACTTATTTACCACCGCACACCACCCCCCCCCCCCAACAATTTACCTGCATAACAGCTTCTTTTAATGGGCACTGATTGACTTTCTACATAGTTGATCAATGCTTGTAATGGGCAATCATCTGCTCTTGTAAAAGGAGCCCTAGACACTTAAACATACAATGAACACCCCACTGGTTTCTGTCACAATGCTCTTTGTGACTGTAAGCCATTTATATAGAACATAGAACTGCCAAGTTTGAACATTTTAAGATATTTGTTGTCCACCATCCAAGGTTGAGTAATCGCACTGGAGTGATCAGACACAGAGCCTTATATAGGCTGCTATCTAAGGCTCATTATTTATGTCTACAAGGGCTGTCTTGTACTATGCTGTAAGTAAAGAAGTGAAATAGCATTACATTTCGTGAAGGGGTTCTGCCAAAAATGAAAACTTAAATGCACTGTCCTGACTCTTCATCATTTGTGAGTTTTTATGACAGGAAGGTACTGCTCAATAGCTGTAGATCTCGGCCATGTTTTTCGCAACATAACTTTCCATATTTCTGCTTTTGCTGTCACTTGATCAGCAAGAGGGTCCACTTGTGTACTTAACATCTCTGCTTGCCAGCCTTGTGAGCAGAATGAGTTTTAGGTTAAATTAGCTGTTCTTTCAAAAAGAGCGCCACATCTGTCCGTGGGTTTTGACTGGTTTTAGAACTCATTTCCCTGAAGTCAGTGAGGCAGAGCTGTAGCACTACTTACCAACTATGGACAGGTGTTGTGCTCTTTTTTATAGGAAAGAGATGTACAGTGAGAAGGGATGGCACTGTGCAGAGAAAAAATGTATTTCAAAATAACTAGAGTGTCATGCTTATCAGAGTCAGGTGGTGGGTCCTCTGTGTCAACCACGACTTTTGAAGCAGAACCATGCTGAGGAGAAGACTCTGAGGAGTTCCCTGGTTTTACCCTTCAACCCTTGAACAAGGGATTTGGACGTTGCTGCAGGGAACTCCTAGATCTTTACCTTTTAAGTGGTCGCTCACGGTGATGGCAGGTCACAGGCAGAAGGTCAGAGCAGGGAGTAGACTAATGTGAAGCTCAAGAACAAGTCATAGGTAAAAAACAGGAATTTCTCGCTCTAGATACACCATTAAAGCACACCAACAAACTAGTAGAAGAGGAGTGGAGGAGCAAATAAAAACGCAGAGGTGACAGAACAAACAAAGCCGATTGGATCTGCCACAGCACAGCTTAGCACAGAGTAAGGTCCACCTTCTCAACCCTGTTCATTTTAATAGAGTTAAGAGTGCTACAAAAAGGATTTCTTATCCTGGAAGAACAGTCTGTGCATGCATTAAACTGACAACCTAAAGTAATCCTTAAAGGGGTTGTCTCACTACATCGATTCATCTTACCTCAGTCCTGTTTTCTTGGTTTCATTTTTGAATTCAGGGGCATGTTCACTGGTTTTACTGGCTACGACTGGCCAACAGTGATGAGCTGCTGAGGACACCAGGTCTGTAGCTATAACGACCAGCACTGGCAGCCTATCAGGAGAGGTCAAACAGGTCTTTAGCTATAGCAACCTGAGGAGCTGATGCAGCCCATACAAGAGGGGATGTCTAGGAATAGGTAGGACACTTTAATGGACACATATTTTTAGTAACTTGTTTTTGCAAGATCTTTAACATAATAAGCAATCCTTATAGTAAGACAACCCCTTTAAATTTCTCCTGTGTTGGCGCTGCAGGGGAATTTAATGCTTTGTTCTTCCTGGTTTCTACACAAATTACAGGTAATCATGATATGGAACTTTTCTAACAAACATGGACACATATTTTTTAGTAACTTGTTTTTGCAAGATCTTTGCAATAGTATATCAAATATATGTAAACATTTAAAACAAAAAATATGAACACAGTACAAAAAAATACTCATTATCAGAATTGTGGGTTTTTTGGTCACTTTGCATCCCAGGAAAAAATGAAATAAGAAGTGATCATATTGGATGTACCACAAAAAGGTAGCAATAAGAACTATAGCTCACACTGCATAAGAAGCGCTGAAGCAGGTTCATCGATGGAAAAGTAAAAAAAAGTTATTGGTCTCAAAACATGGCTATGCCAAGCAAATTTTTTTTATTTTTAGATTCTTTCAAAGTAGTAAAATATAACAAAAATATATATTTGTAAAATAAAAAACAACATCTAAGTCACTGGAGCTATACTGACCTAAAGTATAATGTCATATAAAGATGTCATTTTGGTTGTTTTTTTTTCTGTTCTACCCCACAAATATTTTTTTTGCAGGTTTCCCAAGACATTATATGGGAAATAGTACCATCAAAGAGTAAAGCTTGTCCTACAAAAAAATAAGCCCTAATAAAAAGCTATGACTCTTGAAAAGGGAGGAAGAAAAAAGTGAAAACAAAAAACACTGCATGAGGAAGTGGTTAATAAAGTAGATTACAAATTTGCTTCTACACATAAGGGGGGGACATGTATGGGTATATTCACACGGCATCTTGCGTCCGTGTGAACATCCGCTTTTCTGATGCGTCCCAGAACAGACCCAAAGACGCATCTAACATATAGCAGTGAGTTTATCACTGCCGGCAATGACAAACACGCAGCGGCGTTAACATGAGAGATCACCGTTGCATGTTTGCATCGTGCCTGTCGAGTCCGTCTTTCGGATGCGATCCAAGAATTGCATGTCATTTATTGGATCACATCCGAGAGACGGACCCGACAAGCGTGATGCAAACACTCAGCCGTGATCTCTCATGTGAATGCCGCTGCGTGTCTGTCATTGCCGGCAGTGATAAACTTTTCTAATGGACCCAGAGACGCATCAGAAAAGCGGATGTTCACACAGGCGCAAGACGCCGTGTGAACATACCCTATGAACCTAGTGCTGACTCGCCAGTCCTACCTCTGTTATTAATAGTGTACGATCCAACAGTATGTATGAAAGTATCTCACAGCACTTTATAAATGTGTCTCATTCTACACCAAAAGTAGTCTCAACTAGAGATGGGCGAATCGATTCTAACGAAGTGGAATTCGTTTAGAATTTCAGGAAAACTTCGATTCGGAACGAAGTCAAACTTTGGGGTACTTCACGTGAACGAAGTGTGCTTTTGATTGATAAAATGGCTGCGAGCACATGCCGTTACATGGGGCAAAGCACTCTGGGAGGAAGAAGGGCATAGCCTGCATGACATGTGCAGAGATAAAACCCAATCAGAGACCGGCGGGATTCTGTGACATCACCGCACTATATAATTTCCGGGGGCGCGACGCTGGGGCTCCATACCGCTCTCACTGTATGATTTGGGAAGGTGCTGCTGCGGCTGCTAATGATATTCTTACTAAAGAACTCATTTTTATACAGCGATTTTTGGGGGTGTCACGCTTGTCTCAGAGGGCTGCTTCTCTTAACGTTCTATTTCTGATTTGTGGGGTATTGGATCTTAAGTCCAGTGTGCGTCCAATGCAGCTGCATATACATTTTAATGCTATCTGCTACAGCACATTGAATATCCAAGGGTGTTTAAAAGGGCCTGTTCCTGTTGTATTCATTTAAAGAAACAGCGTTTTACAAAAACAAATACTTCATTTTTGGCTGCTCCAATTCTTTTGCGCAATTTACATCCAGTGGTTAATTAAGCGTTGTTCTGCTGCTGTGGTGACTAAAAGAAACCTTCTTTTTAAACGTCAAAAAAGACATTTTGCCTGTAGCATAATTCACATACCGAAGGTTAATTACAAGTTTTTCTCTTGCTGTGTACGAAAAATACACCCCAAATTGTAACACGCTACAAAGGGGTTTGTTTTTGGCTGCTCATTTTTTTTGCGCAATTTACACCCAGGGGTTAATTAAGCATTGTTCTGCTGCTGTGGTGACTAAAAAAACCCGTCTTTTTCACCGACAAAAAGACTTTGCCTGTAGCATTTTTCACAACTGAAGGTTAATTACAAGTTTTTCTCTTGCTGTGTGCCGTAAATTACACGCCATTGTAACACGCTACAAAGCTGGTAGTTTTTGGCGGGCTCAATTCTTTTGCGCAATTTAAAATCCGGGGGTTAAATTTTAAGCATTGTTTCTGTGCTGTGATGACTAAAAAAACCGTATTTTTCACCGGCAAAAAACTTTTTCCCTGTAGCATAATTCTAAACCGAAGATTAATTTACAAGTTTTTTCTCTTGTTGAGTAGCGTAAAATACAAGCCATTGTAACACGCTACAAAGCTCGTAGTTTTTGGTTGCTCAATTCTTTTGCGATAATTTACACCCAAAGGGTTAACTAAGTATTTTTTCTGCAGTATACTCAGTAAAAAAATTTTTTTTTTCCCCCACAGAAAAAATTCTGTGCAAAATTCAATACGAAGGTTAATTAAGCCTGTTTGTTTTTTTAATTCAGTAAAATACAAAAAATTTTTTTAAAACGGCAGATACAAGTCAATTTTTCTGCCCATTTGTGGAGCGCAATTTATATCCAAGGGTTACCCAAGCTTCTTAGTGGATTCATTTGGAGTCAAATACAGGGTGTGTATTTATCATATACAGATATCTTCATCAAACAGTGTCTGTACATTTTAGAACAAACAGTATGTCAGACAGAGAGGTGGCAGGCTCTTCACCTGCGAGTGGCAGTGGCACAAACATTCTTGGAGAAGGCCCAGGTCGCAGCACAGCAAGGGGGACATCGCAGCAGGGGTCACTCGGTGAGGCCACAACTGCCGCTGTCATCTAGAGCCGTGTGCTGACTAGCAACCCAAGGGTTCTTGATTGGTTGACTAGGTCATCCACTTCCTCCCAGATGACATCTGACAACCCCAGCCAAGAGTCGGTGGGATCATCAGACACAACCCTTAGTTGGCATGGCCCGGGAGCGGGTCAGCGGCCCTCACCTGTCCTCAACCCGCCTCTGTCCCATCCGGTTCCCTCAGCCAGAGATCTACTATGTGTCTGGGCTCAGCCCACTATATAGCGAGATGAACAATTTGAGGAGGGCAGTCAGCAGCTACTTGGCAGCGAAGAAATGGGGCCAATATCCCCTGCTTCTTGCAGTAGGCGTGGGCAGAAAGTGAAGCGTGGCCAGAGAGCCAACGTTGGCACCACAGCCCTGCGTCAACACATGCAGCGTCACCATCCGGTGGCCTGGGAGAAACGTGGCTCTGATGTGGTGGTCCATCCTGCCGCTGCCGCTGCCAGTGGCACGCATGCCATTGCAGCCAGTCAAGGCTCCACCACCTATGCAGAAGGGAGCTGTTTCTCTTTGCCATCATATCCCGGTCCAAATGCTCCTGCTCCTAGCAACTCAAGGCGCCAGCAGTCGTTCAGCGAGGCTATTTCAAAGATAAAACAGTATGCGTCCAACCATCCTAAGGTGCAGCAGCTGACCTTGCTACTGTCCAACTTTTTGGTACTGCAGTCCCTCCCTTTCCAAATGGTGGACTCTGCACCATCAGAGAACTAACGGCTTGTGCTGAGCCGAGATGGAGAGTTCCAAGCCGTAATTTCGGAAAGGAGTACTCCCCTGTGTAACTTCGATGTCAGCCAGTGGTAGCTCATGCGTGACACCTGCCGTTTGTTGAGGCCATTCGCGGAGGCGACGTTATTTGTCAGTCGCCAGGACTAGGATGAATACGTCATTTCCACTGCTCATGTCCTGGAACAGATGCTGAAAAATCTGTCTGGGGGACTGAGACGTGGCGACTACATCTTGCGGCCACATGAGTACCTGGTGGGGACTGAAATGGAGGAGGAGGACATTGGAGCAGAAGCATTGTCTGGTGTGTGGATTTTCTACCCAGGTGACAAGAGAGGAGGAGCAGGAGCAGCTGGAGGAGCTAGATGGAGATGAGGAAGACGAGGCAGTTGACCCGCAAGCACCGTGGCAGTATACAGTGGAAATGGATGCAGGGAGACCCTCGGAGTCACTTGTGCAGATGGCCCCCAGCATGCTGATTTGCCCGGCTAGTGACAAACCGAATAGTCCCGTTTCCGGGGAGAGGGATGAAATTCTGGCTCTCCACCCTATTGGACCCCCATACCCGGGCCAAAATGGGAGCCTTTTTCCCAGCTTTTGGAGGGAAAACCTCCGTTTGTTAGTTGGCCACTGGGCCCATGTGCGGAAAGTCCTCCCCTGAAGGTCTGACCGGGGGGTTCTTTCCCGCGCCACGTATACTGTCGCGGTGCTGGGGGAAGGTGGGGGGGGATAAGGGGCAGTACCCGTCCAATTTAGCAGCAACTTTAAATTGGGGTCCCTATGAGCAAACTTTCCCTTTAACCCCCCTGTGAGGGGGTAGTCCCCCAGCAAACAGCACGCAGGGGCCCGGGAAAGGGGGGGGGAAATTCCCCCGAAACCCAATAGGGGGGGTGGCCTAATTGGCAGCCCCTCTGCCCCCCGTTAGGGAAAATCCCCTGGAATACTGGGCAGCCAAACTGGTTGTGTGGCCGCCCAAATTGCCCAGTTTGCGTGGGGGGAAGCTGTCCTGCTCGGCCCGTGTGTGGCATCAGAGCGGGGGGGTTCAGTTGGGGGCGGGGGCCATCGTTAAAACCCAAGGGGAACCCCCCTTGTTTCCCGGGTAATTTTTGGAACGAACCACCTTTGTCAAGATGAACGGGGTGGATCGGCCCGGGAAATTTTTCAAAACCAAAGCCTTTTTGGGCAGATTAAAACACCTTTACGCCCCACCCCAAAATGTGGAAATGAGTTAGGTTTTAACTACCTGCCTCAAAACACTTTTGATGCTGCCCCCCCGCCTGATTGCCCCCACTTTTGCTTTACGTTTCTCCAATCTGCCCACCCAAACCCTCTTTTTCCAGCGACTGGGATTGCCACCACCCTCCCCACTCTTTTCATTGTGCCAATTTATGACCTCTGCTGCTTTCTGCTGTTGTGGGGCTGTGCAAACCCCACTGGTCATTGTGCCACTCTCTGAAATCATGCGTTGCTTCCCGCCCTCGTCACCCCCACCTTCTGTCATTTTTCCACTCTGGGGCCTATTTGTTTTGACAACTCCCCCGAATTTTAATTTTGCCCCTGTCTGACCTCATGCTGCTGCCCCGGCACCCCAAATTCTTTTATTGTACCACTCTGTGGCCTACTCCAGTTTTTTCCACCTACAGAATGTCTTTGTGCCACTGTCTGACCATCTGCTGCTGCCGCAGTGACCTACACACTGGTCATTGTGCCACTGTCTGACCTCATGCTGTGCTTTTGCCTGCTGCCGTGCCTACACACTCTGTCATTGTGCCACTGCTGACCTCATGCTGCTGCTGTGGCTGCTGCCATAAACCTACCACACTGTGTCATTGTGCCAAACTCTGTGGCCTACCCCTGTTTTTGCCACCTTCCAGAATGTAATTATGCCACTGTCTGACCTCATGCTGCAGCTGTGGCTGCTGCCGTTACCTACAATCTTTTTGATTGCCCAACTGTGTTGCCCACTCCTGTTTTTGCGACCTCCAGAATATCATTGTGCCACTGTCTGACCTCATGCTGCTGCTGTGGCGGCTGCCGTGACCTCCCCAGGGTGTCATTGTGCCACCTCTGTGGCCTACTCCTGTTTTGCCACCTCCAGAATGTCATTGTGCCACTGTCTGACCTAAAGCTGCTGCCGCCGTACCCTCCACTATCTGTCTTTGTGCCACTTGTAGCCTACTCCAGTTTTTGCCACCTCCAAAATGTCATTGTGCCACGGGCCTGATACCTCATGCGGGCTGCTGTGGCTGCTGCCGTGACCTCCACACTGTGTCATTGTGCCACTCTTTGGCCTACTCCTTTTTTGGGCCACCTCCAGAATCTCATTGTGCTACTGTCTGACCTCATGCTGCTGCTGCCGTGACCTACAAATTTGTGTCATTGTGCCCACTCTGTGGCCTACTCCTTTTTGTTTTTGCCCCCTCCGAATGTCATTGTGCCACTGTCTGACCTCTATGCTGCTGCTGCCGTGACCCACACTGTGTCATTGTGCCACTTTGTGGCCTACTCCAGTTTTTGCCAACCTCCAATGTCATTGTGCCCTGTCTACCTTTTACTGGCCACCTCCACTTTCCACTCTCTGTCTTTGTCCCACTCTGGGGCCCTACACTCTTTGCCACCACCAGAATGTCATTGTGCAACTGTCTGACCTCATGCTGCTGCTGCCGTGCCTCCACACTGTGTCATTGTCCCAAACTTGTGGAACACTCCTGTTTTTGCCACCTCCAGAATGTCATTGTGCCACTGTCTGCCCTCATTGCTGCTGCCGGTCACCTCCACTCTTGTCATTGTACCACTCTGTGGCCTACCCCGTTTTTTCCACCTCCAGAATGTCATTGGCCACTTTTATTGACTCTGTGCTGCTGCCGTGACCTCACACTGTGTCATTGTGCCACTGTCTGACCCCATGCTGCTGCGTAGCTGCTGCCGTGACCTACACACTCTGTCATTGTGCCACTGCCTGACCTCATGCTGTTTGCTGTGGCTGCTGCCGTGACCTCCACACTGTGTCATTTTGCCATTTCTGTAGCCAACTCTTGTTTTTACCCCCAGAATGCCCATTGTCCCCTTGTCTGACCTCATGCTGCTCTGCCTTTACTCCACACTGTGTCATTGTGCCACTCTGTGGCCTACTCCGTTTTTCCCCCTCCAGAATGTCATTTTGCCACTGTCTAAACCTAATGTGCTGCTGGGTTTCTGCCGTGCCCTCCAAAACTGTTTTTGTGCCACTCTGGGGCCTCCCTCCGGGTTTTGGGCCAAACCCCCCAAAAATCCCCATTGGTTTCTGTCGACCTCATGCTGCTGCGGGCCGGGTTGGACCAAACAAACTGTGTCTTTGTGCCACTTTTGGGGCCACTCTGTTTTTCCCAAACCTGGCCAAAAAGTCATTCTGCCACTGTCTGACCTCATGCTGCTGTCCCCGGTGTTTTCCACACGGGGGTAATTGTCCCACCTGGGGCCCCCTACCCCCTTTTCTTGCCACCTCCCAAAAAATTGCATTGTGCCACGGGTTCGGACCTCAAACTGCTGCCACCATCATTTTCCAAACTCTCTGTAAAGGGTCCCAAAATCTGGGCCCTATTTCTTTTTGGGCCACCCCAAAATTTTTGCTTTTGGCCACTGTCGACCTCAAGGCGGGGCCTCCCGGGTGCCCCTCCACACTTGTTTCATTGTCCCAAACTCTGTGGCCTACTCCTTTTTTTTTGCCACCTCCAGAATGCATTGTGCTTTGTCTGACCTCTTGTCTGCTGCCGTCCCCTTAAAAACGGTGTCTTTGGGCCCACTTGTGGCCTTATTCCGTTTTTGCCCCCTCCGGGAATGTCATTGTCCCAAATTCCCCCTTACCTAAAGCGGGCCTCCCTTCCCCCTTTGCCTCCAAAAACTGTGTAAATTGTGCCACTCTGGGGCTACCCCAGTTTTTGCCACCCCCAAAAATGTAAATTGTCCACTTTTCTGACCTCATACTGCTGCCCCCATCACTTCCACCCCTCTGTCATTTTTCCCAGTCTGTCCCCTACAAATTTTTTGCCCCCTCCAAAATTTGTCATTGTCCCAAACGGGTCGGACCTCTTGCTGGGGCGGGCCGGGTGACCCCCACACGGGTGTCAGGGCCACTCTGGGGCCCTTTACTCCTTTTTTTGGGCCATTTCCCAAAAGGGTAAATTGTGCCACTGTTGCCCTCATGCTGTTTGCCCCCCCGTCCCCTCCACTCTCGTCATTTTTCCACTCTGTGGCCCTTCCTCCTTTTTTCCCCCACCTCCAGAATGACATTGTGCCACTGTTGACCTCTTTGCTGTGGCGGGCCGTGACCAACCACGTGCATTATGCCATTTGTCTGCCCCCATGCTCTGCGGTAAGTTTCTGCCCGTGACCTACACACTCTGTCATTTTTGCCACCCCTGCCTCAGGGGCTGCGGGTTTTGTGGCTGCTCCCTTTGGCCCTTTCCACACTGTGCATTTTGCCCTCGGGAACCTACTTTGTTTTACCCCCTCCGGGAATGCCCTTTTGAAACCCCTTGTCTAAACCTCAGGCTGTGCTGGGGCTGTTGCCGGACCTACAAACTGTTCATTGTCCCACTCGGGGGCCTACTCCTGTTTTTGCCACCTCCAGAATGTCAGGGGTGCCACTGTCGCCCCTCATCTGCTTCCTGGGCTGCTCCCAAATGACCAAACAACTGTTTTCATTGTCCCACTCTGTGGCCTACCCCTTTTTTTGCCACCCCAAATGTTTTTGTGCCCTGTTTGACCTAAAGTCCCTGCTGCCTTTTTTTAAACCTCCACACTGTTGTCATTGTGCCACTCTGTGGCCAAACTCCAGTTTTTGCCACCTCCAAAATTCCCCCTTTTGTCCCCTGTCGCCTCATCTGCTGCCCCCCGTCACCCCCGGGCTTTTCCATTCATTTGCCACTCTGTGGCCTACTACTTTTTTTGGCCCCCCTTCCGAAACATTCCACGTCGCCTCATCCCTGCTGTTTCCCGGTGCCCTACACACTTTGTCATTGTGCCACGTCTGCCCTTTAAGCTGTGCTGGGGCCCTGCTGCCGTGCCCTTACCACTCTGCCCAATTGCCCCCACTGCCTGACCTCATGCTGTTTGCTGGGGGGCTGCTGCCGGCCCTTTCCACACGTGTCATTGTGCCACTCTGGGGCCAAAACTCCTTTTTTTTGCCCCCCTCCAGAATTTTCATTTTTTGCCACTGCCCGGACCTCATCTGCTGCTGTGGCTGCCCCCCTGACCTCCCAAACTTTTGTCATTTTTCCCAAATTGGGGGCCCTACTCCTTTTTTTTTGGCCACCTCCATTTTTTTTTTGGGCCCCATGTCTTACCTACATTGCTGCTGGGGGCTGCGCCGTGCCCTCCAACAATGTGTCATTTTTGCCCTTCTGGGGCCCCTACCCCGGGTTTTTCCCACCCCCAAAAATTATTGTGCCACTGCCCTGACCTCATGCGGCAAATTGTGGGTGCTCCATAAACCTCCACACTTGCTTTGGGGCCCAAATCTGGGGCCTACTCCGGTTTTTGCCCCCTTTCCAGAATTTTCCATTGGGGCCAAACGTCGCCCCTCATGCGCGTGGCTGCGGGCCGTGACCCCACACTGTGTAAATTGTCCCAAAATCTGTGGCCTATTTCCTTTTTTGCCACCCCCTGAATGTCATTTGCCATTTTGTCAGACCCCCTGCTGCTGTGGCTGTCTGCCGGCCCCCACACTGTATCATTGTGCCACCGGGGGCCTTAACTCCGGGTTTTTGCCCCTCCAGAATGTAAATTGTCCCAAACTGTTGCCCTTCATGCGTTTGCCACCGCCCTTTTTCCAACTCTCTTTTCATTGTGCCACTTTGGGGCCCCTACTACTGTTTTCCCACCCCCAAAATTTTCATTTGGGCCACGGGCTGCCTCATGCTGCTGCTCCCCGGAAATCCCCTGTGCCCAATTGTGCCACTCAGTGGCCTACTACGGTTTTGCCACCCCCCCAAAATGTCTTTTGGGCCCCCTTTTTCTGACCTTATTCTGTGCTGGGGGCGGGCTGCCGTGACCTCCCCCACTGTGTCATTGGCCACTCTGTGGCCTACTCCGTTTTTGCCACCTCCAAATGCCCATTTATGCCACCCCTTGCCCTTTCTTGTTTGCGCTGTAGCTGCTCCGTGACCTACACCTGTGTCATTTGCCAAATGATGACCTCTTTCTGTGCTGTACCCGCTGCCGTGACCTACACACTCTGTCATTGGGCCACGCCTGCCCTCATGCTCGCTGGGCTGCTGCCGAGAACCCCACACTGGGTCATGTCCCAAACTCTGGGGCCCCTTACCCCTTTTTTTTTCCCACCTCCAAAAATTCCCATTTTTGCCACGGGTTGCCCTTTAGCTGCTCTGCCGTGACCTCCACCCTGTATCATTGTGCCACTCTGTGGCCTACTCCTTTTTTTCCCCTTCCAAAAGAAATTTTGTCCACTGTTGCCCCTCTTGCTGCTGCTTTTTGGGACCCCCCACACTTTTGCCCTTGTGCCCACTTTGGCTCCTACTGTTTTGCCCACCTCCAAAATGTCTTTGTCCCACGGGGTTCTGACCTTATTCTGCTACTTTTTTGCTGTGTGACCTACACACTGTTTTCATTTTTCCCCACTCTGTGGCCCTTTACTCCTGTTTTTGCCCCCTCCAAAATTTTCTTTTGTGCCACTGTTGACCTAAAATGCGGCTGTGGTGCTCCCGTAAAACCTCCCCACTTTTTGTCATTGATTTTTCCACCCTCCAACCTTCAGAGTTTTTTTTCCAGCTTTCGGGAGCCCTTTATAAAGGCAACCTTCCCGCTTGAGTTTTTTTTTGGTTTAGTTTTGCCTCTTAAGTGCCCAGGGAAATTTTTTTATGAAGCGGATTCTAAACCCGGCGGCAGCCCATCTGCTGTCAAAACTAAAACACAACATTGTATGAAGACCCAAAACCAAGCTCCCTCTGAAAATTTTTTAAACCCATGGCACAATTTTTTCCTACAGCCCCCTGCAGGCCCCGTGTAGCCGGGAAAAAAAGATTTTTTTTAAAAATGCGTTTCGCCCCGAAGTAATTGGGGCCCCGAATTTTATTTTTGTCGGGTTTTCCCGGCAAAGTGCCGAAACCCCGAATTTTTGAGAAATTCGCCCAATTCTATTAAACCATGCCATTTTGAAACGGGTTAAAAATTTTATGACAGTTTCACACCAAACTTAGATGCATTGTACGACTCTGACACAACACCCCCTGCAACTCTGACTCATTCAAAAGTTTGTGCGGGTGCAATGCCCCAAATTTTGACGTAAAAAAATTCATACCTATGGAAAGGGGCTACACAGTTTTTTTTGCCAATGCGGAAAAAAATTTTCACCTCGTTCATAATTCCCCCCAAGTTTTCTTGTTTTCAAATTTACAGTTGTGAAAGGTACACTTTACTGCTGTTGTAAAAGATTGCAGTTATTACAGTTCAAGATTAGCAAGATTGTGTTAGGCCCCATTCACGTTACATTTCCTGCCTCTGACGCGGGAATTCATCAGAGTACCTTGAAAAATACCCCTAATTTATAATGTGGCGCAGCTATAGTAAACTATAGAGCAAATGTTATCTGTTATAAAATACATTTGCTTTATTTTCCATTTGTAATCACTTTCTGTGCCGGACACAAAAGTGTGACCTTCTACATGTCCAGTCCATAATGCGTATACTGAAGAGAAACACAACAAACATAGTTCAAAAGAAACTACATTTGCCTGTTAATTTCCTATGGCTCCATTGTGGCTATGCCGGGAACTTTTTCAATTTTTCCTTTTCGGAACCGCATGGGGCTCACAACCGAGTAATGGGCCTTAGTATAGCATAAAACAACAAGAAAAACAAACCTCCACACAGTTTTAAAGGGATTATATAAAGTCTGGAATACTGGTATGTGACAACATTCTTTCTGAGGAATCTATAACAGTTGATGTTTAGCTGATGGAAATGGAAAATATTGTCTTAGGCACTGCTCCAGAAACTTTTTCATCCACGTTTCTTAGAAAAAAATTCTTTTCTATTTCCCACATGAATTTGTTTTTAAACACATGAAAAATTCTGAAAATTATTCTAACGTACAAATATAAAACCGGGGAAAAAATTCCCCAAAAACTGGACACGATCTAGCACTTAGTTTTTCTGGAGGGGCCCCTGTCCAACATTTTATCAACATTTAAATAAGAATTCTACACATCGGCATAGGCTTGGATGTTATTTTGTAAAACCTTTTTATTCGAAGAGGTATTTTCCATGCCCTTTTGAGATTTTTTAAATAAAAAAATTTTGGTGAAAAAAAAATTTTAGATAAGAAAAAAAATTTCCCTGGATTCTCGTATTCATTACGATACTTCTGTACTTTACGTTACACCCTTTTTTTTTATCTATTTATTTCTCCTTCAAGCCTTTTTTGCATTACCAATAATTAGTTTCTTTTTTTCCCATTAAAGTAAAACCCTAGCAGACTTACATAACACTTTAAACCCAAAACCAGAGCAAAAAATTCCATTTTTTTTTTTCCAAAACAAGATTTTGTTTTTTCAATGTTAAGTAAAAACCCATGACCCCATCATCAAATGCCTTATCATAGTAATTTATTTTGAGATGCCCTTATGAGAGGCCCCAAAAGCGCTGTTTTCCTCTTAGCCCATTTTAACACCTGTTTTTTCCCAATGAAAAACCCAATTTTTGATGTGTGGAGACATGCATTTGTACAAGCTGGTGTAGGATTGCACTTTTTATTATTTTGGCATATTTTTAAATAGTTTGACGTTAATTTTCGCAAAAATTAAATCGGGACAGTAAAATTTTCGTTTTCGGGGTTTTTTAGATCACCGATAATTTAGGTTTAAAATCTTCATAAAAATTAAATCGGGCCATTTTTTGGGGCTTCCTGTCATTTGGCGGCCACAATCACTTAAGAAAAGAGCAGGTAGAGTGTGTCACGCATGAAATGGGGGGGTATGGTTCGATTTGGGTGGAAAAAACACAACCTGTTTTTCAAGAACACCCTTCCTGTTCATGATCAGTGGGGTCAGATCCAAAGCATAGGAAGTGCGCTCTGCCCGTCAAAAACCCGAAAATTTTTCATCTTTCAAGAGACAGCCTACTTTACTGGATCCTTAAATATTAGACAAGATTTGCAGATTTTTGGGGAGTTAGGCAAGAATTTTAAAAAGCACTACACTGTAAAGTCATGGGGGGGATCGGGGGGGGGGGGGGGGAAAGGGGGGCCCGGGGGGGAACACAGAGAAAACTCTTTAAGAATTTGATATTGTATTGAACATTCCTTGCAAATACTTTATTATTAACATTTTTTCTTTGAAATATTACTTGGATATTGGGCCCCTGAACTTATATTGGGTACAGAATTTTCTAATAACGCAGGTCTATTTGTTAAGTGCAAACCTCCACTTTGATTATCAGTATACATTTCAGATAGGTGTTCTTTTTCAATTTTGCCCAGTTCATCTTTGTTGATAGAGGTACCTTGCAGTTAAATTTGAATCCAGCAATTTTGTAGTCACCACAGGTTGATAGGTGCCAAAAATACCTTTTATTATCCGTATACATTTCAGATACGTGTTTTTTGCACTTTTGCCCAGTCCAGATTTGTTGATAGAGGTACCTTGCAGTTCAATTTGAATCCAGCAATTGTGTAGTCACCACAGGTGAATTGATAGGTGCCAAAAATACCTTTTATTATCCGTATACATTTCAGATACATGTTTTTTTGCACTTTTCCCAGTCCAGATTTGTTGATAGAGCCACCTTGCAGTTAAATTTGAATCCAGCAATTGTGTAGTCACCACAGGTGAATTGATAGGTGCCAAAAATAATTTTTTTATCCGTATACATTTCAGATACGTGTTTTTTGCACTTTTGCCCAGTCCAGATTTGTTGATAGAGCCACCTTGCAGTTAAATTTGAATCCAGCAATTGTGTAGTCACCACAGGTGAATTGATAGGTGCCAAAAATACCTTTTATTATCCGTATACATTTCAGATACGTGTTTTTTTGCACTTTTGCCCAGTCCAGATTTGTTGATAGAGCCACCTTGCAGTTAAATTTCAATACAGCAATTGTGTAGTCACCACAGGTGAATTGATAGGTGCAAAAAATACCTTTTATTATCCGTATACATTTCAGATACGTGTTTTTTGCACTTTTGCCCAGTCCAGATTTGTTGATAGAGCCACCTTGCAGTTAAATTTGAATCCAGCAATTGTGTAGTCACCACAGGTTGATAGGTGCCAAAAATACCTTTTATTATCCGTATACATTTCAGATACGTGTTTTTTGCACTTTTGCCCAGTCCAGATTTGTTGATAGAGCCACCTTGCAGTTAAATTTCAATACAGAAATTGTGTAGTCACCACAGGTGAATTGATAGGTGCCAAAAATACCTTTTATTATCCGTATACATTTCAGATACATGTTTGTCATGGTCATGCCTGACAGAGCCTCAGCTTTGGGCTCTGGTCGCCGACCGCGGCCGTTGTGACGGAAACCCTGGTTTCTTACATGATGCTTGGAATTGTATTCACTAGTGTGAACTGTGTTCTCCTCACTGTTTGCCTGATTGATTTCTGGCAAACGCCCTGGCAGAAATCCTCCAGCACTCATAGGGGTTAATCAGCTCCCTGGATTGACAGGTCCTTCCACCTATCCTAGCTCCTCTACTTCTACCCCTTTCCTATTTATAGCCGCTGCTTCCTCTTCTCTAGGCCTGCTATATTGCGTGCCTTTATAGTTAGCCTGTCATATTGTTGTTTCTCTGTGCTATTGATCTCTGCTTGTTTCTGGTTTCTCCCTTTGCCTCAAAATTCTGTACCGCGCTGCCTGCCCCGTTATTGACTTGGACTGTCCGACTACTGGTTCTGTGGTCTTTGTTTGTTTGTCTTTGGTCTGTGCACGCTGCTCAGTGTAGCCTTCAGTCTTCGGGTTGGGGCCGGCCTGTTTAGGAGTCGGGTTCCCCAAAAGGCAGGGACAGAGGCTGGGATCAGTGTCAGGGCCCACTTGTCCGTGTCTTGTGTGCGTCCCTGACCATCCCTAACATTATAGCAGGCCCATACCCCAGTCTACCCTCCGGCGGTTCAACATGAATACCGACTTGTCGGTACTGACCGCCTAGAGGAGTTGACAACCAATTCCAGGGCTGGCGGGACTTATAAATAAAATCTCGCAGCGTTTGGACGCCATAACAATCCCAGTACCTGGACTTGCGCTCCGTCTGTTTTCCGTATCTGCCCCTGCGTTTGTGAATCCAGTATCCATTACAAGTCTAAGATGCTTTTACCAGATCGCTTTGATGGAAACCCGGACAGGTTCGAACTTTCAGGGAATCCTGTCACCTGTTTTTTCGCTTTAACTACTTTCCACTGAGGCAGAAAAAGTAGCGGTTGTGGTGTCTCTCCCCCAGGGCCCCCCTCAGGATTGGGCACTAGCTAGGCCCCCTGAAGCCCGGAGTGGAATTCAATTGACAGATTTTTTCAGGCTTTAGGTTATGTCTACGATAATCCAACCGGGTGGCCCATGGGCAGAAACTCACCTGCTATCTATTCAGCAGGGCCGCAGCTCGGCCAAAGGGAATATTGTTCTGAGTTCCCCAATGGTGTGCTAGGGACGGGTGGTCTGACCAAACCCCTTAAACCCTCTTCAGACAAGGTCTATTGATGCGGGTAAAGGATGCTATGGTCAGCCATCCAACCCTGACACATTAAATGAATTTATGACTCTAGCTGTGACCATTGACAGAAGACTGAGGGAGAGACACAGGGAAAAACAAGGGGGGTCGACTTTTTCAATTAAAGCAAAATTTTTCTGTAAACCTTCTGTACCTTCTCTGAAAATTCTCCTCTTCTATCCTCATCACCTCTCTCTGAAGAAGAACCCATGGTGTTGGGTTTTACATCTGCTGCCACCAGGAAGAGGCACCCGGTTGGAGAATGCCTTGTGCTTTTATTGGGGAAAAAACCCGACCATTTCCTGAGAGGACTGTCCGACTAGGCCCAAGTCCCCTCAAGGAAACGCAAAAACGCCGAGTATTTCCCCAGGAAGGAAACTTGGGTATACTGGTACCTCCAAAACTATGGTAATAAGTTTTTTTTTGCCTGTATCTTGGTCTCTAATTTCTAAGAATTTTGCTTGTCAAGCTATGATTGACTCAGGTGCTGCTGCTAATTTTATTAGTATGCCTGTAGTCCAGGCCTTGGGTTTGGAACAAATTTCATTGAGTTCCCCCTTTTTTTTTTCAGGAGTAGTTTTCTACCTCCCAAATCGGGGGAAGAATCAAATTTCGTACTGCTGAGATAACTTTGAATGTTGGCAGTTCGCATACGGAAAAACTTTCGTTTTTTGTCATGGAGAAACTTGCTGCGGATATTATTCTTGGCTTGGCTCCATAATCCTGTGTTTGACTGGAGGCCCACTGAGCTGATAAAAATGGGGCGACTCATGTGGTTCTCATTTGAAGAGTGGTTGATCCCTTGGTGGTGTTCTGTGATTAATACTCACGATATTTATGAATGAAAATCTGACATCTTAGATAGAGATGTTGCCGATAATCTGCCTCGCACCAGCCTGATGATTGTACTATAGACCTCACTCGGGGGCAAAGTTAACTTGTCTGTCCCGAAGCAAAAAACTAAAGCATTTGTATAGTAAGGAACCTAAAAATTTTCTTTCTCCGGAAGTAGTTTTCCTGACTACTGATTCACAGAGTTCCTGCTCCGTCTAAGCTGTCCCCCCTTTGCTATGAGGAGGATTCCCATCTCATGTACTCTGCCACTACAGGATGTGAAACCAAAATAGAATCCATTGTTTATCGACTGTGCACAGTCTGGGCGAGGAGTCTTAAGACTCTTAAAAATGCTCAACTAAAACAAATCAATAAAAAATGCAGACCCAGACCAAAATACCTCCGTCTTCAAGTTCCCTCTAGCAAATTGTGCTCCCAAGCCTAAAAAGGGAAAAATTGGTCAAGCCCCTCACACTAAACCAAGGGGGTCTGGTGAGGGTCGGTGGCCCCTCCTAAAGGGGGGGGTACTGTCATGATTCATGCCTGACAGAGCCTCAGCTGTGGGCTCTGGTCGCCGGCCGCGGCCGTTGCGACGGAAACCCTGGTTTCTTACATGATGCTTGGAATTGTATTCATAGTGTGAACTGTGTTCTCCTCACTGTTTGCCTGATTGATTTCTGGCCAATGCCCTGGCCAGAAATCCTCCAGCACTCATAGGGGTTAATCAGCTTCTGGATTGACAGGTCCTTCCACCTATCCTAGTCCTCTACTTTACCCTTTCCTATTTATAGCCGTGCTTACTCTTCTCTAGGCCTGCTATATTGCGTGCCTTTATAGTTAGCCTGTTATTGTTGTTTCTCTGTGCTATTGATCTCTGCTTGTTTCTGGTTTCTCCCTTTGCTCCAAAATTCTGTACCGCGTGCCTGCCCCGTTATTGACTTGGACTGTCCGACTACTGGTTCTGTGCTCTTTGTTTGTTTGTCTTTGTCTGTGCACGCTGCTCAGTGTTGCCTTCAGTCTTCTGGTTGGGGCCGGCCTGTTAAGGAGTCGGGTTCCCAAAAGGCAGGGACAGAGGCTGGGATCAGTGTCAGGGCCCCACTTGTCCGTGTCTTGTGTGCGTCCCTGACCATCCCTAACAATGTTTTTTGCACTTTTGCCCAGTCCAGATTTGTTGATAGAGCCACCTTGCAGTTAAATTTCAATACAGCAATTGTGTAGTCACCACAGTGAATTGATAGGTGCCAAAAAATACCTTTTATTGATCCGTATACATTTCGATACGTGTTTTTTTGCACTTTTGCCCAGTCCAGATTTTTTGATAGAGCCACTTGCAAATTAAATTTGAATCCAGCAATTGTGTTTGTCATCCCCAGGTTAATTCATAGTTGCCAAAAATACCTTTTATTATCCATTTACATTTCAGATAGGTGTTTTTTGCACTTTGCCAGTCCAGATTTGTTGATAGAGCCACCCTTTCAGTTAAATTTTAATACAGCAATTGTGTAGTCCCACAGGTTGATAGGTGCCAAAATACCTTTTTTATCCGTATAGATTTCAGTTTCGTGTTTTTTCACTTTTGCCCAGTCCAAAAATTGTTGATAGAGCCACCTTGCAGTTAAATTTGAATCCAGCAATTGTGTAGTCACCACAGGTTGATAGATGCCAAAAATACCTTTTATTATCCGTATATATTTCAGATACAAGTTTTTTGCACTTTTGCCCAGTCCAGATTTGTTGATTTGAGCCACCTTGCAGTTTAAATTTCAAAACAGCAATTGTGTAGTCACCACAGGTGAATTGAAGGTGCCAAAAATACTTTTAAATTTTCCGTATACATTTCAGATAGTGTCTTTTGCACTTTTGCCCAGTCCAGATTTGTTGATAGAGCCACCCTTTCAGTTAAATTTTCATACAGCAATTGTGTAGTCACCCCAGGGTTGATAGGTGCCAAAAAATACCCTTTTTTTATACGTATACATTTCAGATACGTGTTTTTTCACTTTTGCCCAGTCCAGATTTGTTGATAGAGCCACCTTGCAGTTAAATTTGAATCCAGCAATTGTGTAGTCACCACAGGTTGATAGGTGCCAAAAATACCTTTTATTATTCCATATACATTTCAGATACATGTTTTCTGCACTTTTTTCCCAGTCAGATTTGTTGATAGAGCCACCTTGCAGTCAAATTTCAATATAGCAATTGTGTAGTCAACCCCAAGTGGAATTGTAGGTGTCCCAAAAATCCTTTTATTATCCGTATACATTTCAGATAGTGTTTTTTGCACTTTTGCCCCTTCCAGATTTGTTGATAGAGCCACCTTGCTGTTAAATTTCAATATAGCAATTTTGTTTTGATTTGAGGGATTTGAGAATAGCTGTGATTTGCCGTCTTTTAATAAGGAAGTTCCAAAAACTTTCCATACCCTCTCAAATTTTTTTCTTTCTGAACATGGAGTGAAATGCAGGTGGTAAGCGAGCAAAGAGGGGGGTTGGACATTTGGGGGTAGAGGTACGAGAGAAGGTGCTCCTTCCAGGGCTGGCGACAACCACAAGCCAGCGGATTGTCGGTTGCAGGACGTCAGGCCTGTCATCGCTGGGTCAGGGCCTTTTGAATCTCGTAACGAACAGCGTCGCAATTTTGTTCTTCAGTGGTTAATGCAACCTGCATCCAGCAGGTCTTACCTCCTCGTCCCCCCAGTCACGGCCACAAAAAGTCGTCATCAGCATCACCAGCATCCGTCCAACATGAGCGAAGGCAGCCCAAATGTCAAAAATGTGTTTCCCACCAATGTGGATAATCCGATTTCTGACGACCTCTTTGATGACAAAATGTGGTTGGGGTCAGAAGGCATGTTAAAAGATCAAGAGGCCAAAGAGGATTATTTTCCCCTGCTCTGACGCCCAGTGACTGATCCCATCAGAGGAGGAGACGGAAGCCGGTCAATCGGCAAAAACCCCGGGGTTTGGAAAACCCTTGCAGTCCCTTTTTTTGTAGACGCAGCTCCGGATGCAAAATGTCGGAGCAAAAGTCCCCTGTTTTTGATGATAATGATGACGAACATTGCGATCCATGTGGTCTTTTCCGCAGAATTTGGAGCGTTTTCATCACTGGAGAGGAGGAAGAAGATGGGGTTTTGTGTCAATAGGTCCGCCTCAAAAGGGAGGGGGCGGTCACAAAAGTCCGCTGATATGTTCCGCCAGCACGGTCAGCGAAAACCCCCGCCCTCGCTTATCGCTGTCAAAAAGGGGTCCGGACCTCTAAAACCCTGGGCCTTCTTTGAGCAAGCCTCTGTTTAAAACCCAGCGATGTCATATGCCCCCTTTGCCGTAAAAGCATAAGTGAGGAAAAAATCTTAGGTTTTAACCCACCAACATGTCTAGTCAATGAGCGATGCATGAGTTGAAATGGAGGCAAAAAACTTGGCAAAAAAGGTTTAGACCGAGCCGGGCCCAACATGTCCAAACCCCCTGTCTCGCCTCCTCCTCCTCCGCCCCCACAAACGTTTTCCCCAGTGCCCCTGTCTCTCGGTATATCAGGGATCAGCCCCCGTTCACCTCCACCTCGCCCGAGTACCACCAGACCACCCGAGACCCATCCCCACCCCCCCTTCCCCCCGCCGTTTGAGACTGAGCCCTTATCGGCCGTCTAGCAGCCGCCCTGTCTTCCAGGGTTTTGGGAGAGAAAAAAAAACTTTTACCCAAAAACCCTCCCAAAGCCAAAAGTGAATGCGGGCATTGCCGGCTTTTGGCCTTGAAAGGGTTTCCTTTCCCTCTGGGGAAAAGATGGGGTTCCCCCACGTCAGGTCTTTCCTGCCCCAAACCCGTGCCGAGCAGGCATTTCTTTGCCAGAAAAGCCGCCTTTCCCCGCCAGCCCCGGTATTTAAAATTCAAGCGCGTTGTCTGCATCTGGGTCCGGGGAAAAGTCCATCTCACCACCGAAAATGGATTTGTAAGCACGGCCAAGGCCCCTAATTCTGTGACGCTCCTGGGGGGAGCTGGGGGGATGTCTTGGGGGGTGACGGTGGCTCTCAGGTCGGCGCCCTCTTAAAAAAGAGGGGGGGTGAGGGCCCCTTTCCCCCCGGTCCTCTGGTGGATCCCGGGCCCAGAGAAACCAGGCCGTGTTGAAATTAAACTGTTGGGAGACCGTCCACACAGGTCAGGAGCTGTGGGGGGTTGAACGGGGAAACCCATCGCTGGTGGGTGACAGAAAATTGTGAAAGGGAAGGTGGTGTGCGTAAGGTCGAAAACTGCTGGCCCCCCTTAAGACGGTAGGTGGAGCCCCCTCCTTGCCTGGCACTGTTTTGAACCTGCGTTCAGAAATTTCTAAAGCGTTACCGGGGTTGACTGCCCCGCTGAAGAAGGTCGAGGTCTGAGTCCCACTTCGGCGTTCGACCCTGCTTCATCCGCCTGGCTGCGTTGCGGTCTCGGCCTCCCCAAAAAACCCTTTCTATTGTTGACGGGCAACACGTGGAATTCCCCCCTCACATGCTCCAGCGATTGTGGGAGCAGCGCAATCCCATTGCAGTACGAAGGGGGACCATGGCCGGACAAAGCAGGGGGTGCGGACCTGGGGTGTTGAGCCACCGAGAGTGGAGGCAGGTGAAAGAGCTCCACCATTTGCCATTTTTTTGAAAAGCCACCAAAATGGTCAGTGCGGACGAGCCCTTGCCCAATGGCTTGTGGTGTCTTATTTGGAAAATCTTGGGACCTCAAAAAACTCGGGTCCCCAGCACGGAGGGGGACGGAAAGTGGGGGGGACCGGACCCTTTCTTGCGAATCCACAAGGCCCCGAAAGTTTCTAAATTTTATCGGTTTCATTGGGCAGGGTTTGGGTCCAGGGCTAGGCAAGGCGGCGCTAGCTTCAGGGTGATTTTCAGGAAGTCAGGGGTTTTGAGCGTCCCGGAGGAGGAGGGGGGGGTTTTCCAAAACACCGAGTTCCCGACGCCCCGCCTTGGAAAGGGTTTGGGCCCGGTTTGAGGCGGAGGGGGAAAGAGGGGAAAAGATAGTTTGCTAGTGCCCAGACCCAGGGTTTTGGGAAATAAAAGCTCCATCTCTCACATGGTGTTGGTGCTCCATTTCCTCCAACATGATCTTTGCATTAAGGCTTTTAAAAGAAAAAACAGTTTACTGGGGGGCCACCTCCTGGGTCCCCGGTACAAAACAAAAAAATCAGCCTTTCCCTTTCCCCCCCACCCAAATAGAGGTAAAATGCGGGGAAATGGAGACCTTGCTGATTGATCAAATGGAGCATCTGTTTGCGTTGTTTTACGTTCCAAAAAAAACAGGGAACAACGTCAGCGGTGACGAATAGAGTGCCCAAATGCCTAGGGCAGACAGCAGCGGCAAGGTGGCAGAAGCCAATGGGTGACCTCTGGCAATCTTTATTTACCACCTCACCAACGCATGCAAATGCAGGGCACCATCCAACACACAGAGACCAGCTTAAGATCATGGTGCACGACTATCTGCGTTTTTAACACCGTGTTTTTGTATGTGTTCCGGGCCCAATAGATTTTGGGTATCCAAAATGGATGAATGGGCCGAGCTCGCTCCCCAAACGCCATAGAGGTGTGGTCCTGCCCAGCAGCCAGCGGTCATATCTGAGCGGACCTTCAGCACAGTGGAGGGTCATTAAGACAAACGCATCCGGCTTTCACAGATAATGTGGATCGTTTGACTTTCATCAAGATGAATTCAGGCAATGGATCTTGATGAAGTTGTGGCCCCAATTGCCGAGGTCACCGATTAGTTGCCGGTCTACTTCACATTCCTCTTCAAACAGAAATGGTCCTCTTGAAAAATGTTTTTTAAAATGATCATTTCTTACTGAAATTTTTATTCTCTTTTCCCAACAGTTCATTTTGCTGGTTTTGTTGGTGAGGAGACTTTTTAAAAGAAGGGTTTCTAGTCCCCCTTTCCATTTACATTTTTTAATAGTTAGAATTTAATTTTTTGGGTCATGTTGCTGTGAGATTTCAGCTATAATTATGGTCCTTTGGAACAGAAATGTGGTTTTAAGTGGCATTTCTCCTCACATTTTTAATAGTGGCTGAGAAGTCATATTTATAATTTTTTGGGGTCATGTTGCTGGTGAGATACAGCTTTAAATTATGGTCCTTTTGGGAAAAAAAAAATGTGGCTTCTAAGTGGCATTTCTCCATCACAATTTTTAAATTTGGTGAGAAGTCATTTTTTATTTTTTGGGGGCATGTCTGGGAAATTACAGCATTCATGTCTTTAAAAAATGTTTTTTCTAAAGGCATTTTTCCCTACAATTTTAAAGTGGCTGGGTATTTAAATTTTGGGGGCATTTTGCTTTGAAATGCAGCTTAACTAGGTCCCTTTTTAAAAAATGTTGTTTCTAACAGACATTTTTCTTCACAATTGTCAAAGTGGCCTAAAAGGGTCATGTTTGAAAATTTTTGGGGGCATTTTGCTGTGATGCAGCTATTCTACAAGGTCCTATTATAAAAAATGTGTTTCTAACACATTTGTTTTTCACAAT